>JAGPOW010002118.1:4062138-4072918 GCA_030014935.1 Caiman crocodilus | reverse complement strand
TTTTTTTTTTTCCTGATGCAGCAAAGCTCTGTATACAGAAGAGCCTTTTGTTACTGAATTTTTTGCCTGTAAGAGCAAAGGGTAAAGACCTTGCTTCAGATGCCTGGGAAGCACAAGATCAAGAGGATATCAAACAGTATCACAATGATAAGCGTCAAAGGACAAGTTCTATTGTAGAAGCAGACTTCCAAGCATCAGGCTCACTGTCTTCCTGTGGAGTCGTTCATCCTGTTTCTGAAGACTCAAAGATGAAGCATGTGCCAGATATGCCCCAAATTGAAGCAAACACTGCATTTCAGAAAAAGCCCCTTGAAAATACAGCTTCACAGCAAGAGGATGCATCATCTCCTCCCTCCACCCCAACTCGAAAACCTCAGTTCAGCCGTGGAAGACTAAGGCTACTCTCTTTTAGATCAATGGAAGAGCCTAAATCTGTTCCCACTGTGAAGGAGAAATATCCCATCTTGAAAAACATCTTAGACTTTATTAAGGATCAGTCACTTTCCCATGAAAGGTGAGTAAAAATTAAAGTTTGGTAGTCTTTGATACCTCATACTTAAGTGAATTCACAGCTTTCCAGAGGAAATGAAACAAAGCACCTTTTTTTGCCTTTTAGAAACATATCTGTAATTCAAAATAACATTGGAAAAAAAAGGTTTGGGATTATCAGTGTGTCTGACTTGCAGCCAGAAACCCACCTCTAGCTCTCTGAGACTATACAGTCTGACTCGCCTTTAAATCAGGCAGGCTTTGAAGACAGTGAAAAATACTATAGTTACTCGAAAATAAGATGACCCCCCCCCTCTACTTACTGTCAGACCCTGCTCTCCCTGAGCACATGGAAGTGAGAAGGAATTTTGAAAAAAAAATAACCTTGAAATAAGCAGGTTGATAGAGGGGGCAACAGAGGGATTCTGAGCGCAATGTTGTGGCTCACCATGACTTGAAGAGTTAGTAGTGAGGAGGACTGTGCTTAATGGGCACTATCTTATGTCTTATTCAGATGGGCTATATGAGGGGTGGGCAATTGTTAAGTCGCCATCCAGCTGAAATACGTTTTGGTGAGCCATCAAGGGCCACGGGGTAGCCCCGCCCCTTGGTCACCATCTTGGGACCAAAAGTCCCACCCCTAAACCTGACTTTTGCCACCAGAAGTCCCTCTTCTTGCCCTAAATGTTCTTCTTTTGGGTGGAAGGGTGCCATCTTAAAACTAGGAAAAAAAAATCATATACTGAAAAAATCAAACATCTACTATAACTTATTTTAATTTGATTTTAAAAAAATATTTTTGTCCTGATTTATGTGCGTTTGCATACTGTATCTACAAACAATTTCATTATAGCTTGAGATACAATCTTACTCTTGTATATTGTGTGTGGGGTGTGGGATGGTGGGTGGGAGTTGGGGTGTGGAGGTATGTGGCTGGGGTGGGAGGGTGTGGGTGTGTGTTGAGGGGTATGGTGGGGGCGGCAGGATGGTGTGTACGTGTGGTGGTGTGAAAGGTCCTCGGAGTCCCTGGAGCATGAGAGTCCCTGGATCAGCATGTGGCAGCAGCAAGCGGGGCCAGCCCCCACCCAGTTCCATAACACGCAGCTCTCCGTGCTTCCACCCGTCCGCAGCCGCAGGTGGTGGCAGCGTGCGCGGCTAGCTCCACCCGGCCCTATAGCACACAGCTCCTGCATTCCTAACCCAGTTGCTGGCTACAGATGGTGGCAGCATGCGGGGCTAGCCTTACCTGGCCCCATAACACGCAGCTCCATCCAGGTCCCTAGCTGCACATGGCAGCATGTGGAACCAGCCCCACCTGACTCAATGGTGCTCCTGCTTGAGTCTCTGGCCACACATATTGGTAGCGAGCAGGGCCAGCCCCAGAGCGCACAGCTCCTGCAGCATGCGAGGCCTGCTCAACCTGGCCCATAGTGCACAGCTCCCTGCGCTCCCGCTCCCTTTCCTCCAGCAGGAATCCTTGGTCATGGCCTGTTGAGGCCTGTACCAGCATTTCCAGGCCCGCAGGCTAGAAACAGCCTCAGGGTGGCCAGGCAAAAGCCTCGGCCAGGTAGAGGCTTCTTATCTCCAGTGCTCCCTGGCTTGAGGCTGGGGGCGAGTCAGGCCAGGCTGGGGTGGGGGTTGGTTGCGTAGCCACTGGAGCCACGCCTCCTGCATGGAAGCACTGGCTTGCAGAGGGGCAGCAAAGGCCTGGGCTTATGGAAGGGCTCCACGGGCCAGATGGAATCGCCTGGCAGGCCGGATGTGGCCTGCGGGCTGTATTTTGCTCTCCTGTGGGCTGTACTAACTTATTCTTGTGATAACCTATCATCAGTGTATTTGTCCAATGTGAGCCCTGTGTTTTTATAATGATGCTCGGTGTTGGCTTCATTTAATCAACTTCACAGCTGGTTTCTATTGCAGAGCACATGCTGGTTTCTGCAGCAGTTTAATGATAGTGGATTTAGTGAGATTTCCTTTTATGAGGTTATAAGATGAGAGGCTTTTCCCCCCCGTGCCAAATGGGAGGGAACCTCATCTTGTATTTCAGTAAATTCAGTAACTACATTTTCTTTCTCTTCTCAGCTTCCCTTTGTCCTGCTTCATCAAGCCTACTAACAGGAGGCTAGTGTTTTCTGACTGCGGTTGGGGGAAAGCCATGTCTGTGGAAATCCCAGCTGCTTAGCAGTGTTGGGAGGGCTTGGATAAATAAATAATCTTTGATTAGTTAGAGGGTGCCTCAACCTGATAAATCAAATACCAATCTGCAAATTTAATTTGGAGGGCATGCCTCTAGACCCAACCAACAACTTAGAAGCTGAAATAGAGATTGAGAGTTGTAAGTCCTGAGTTTTGTGCTCAGCTCTCTACCCCTGGCTCTGACTTTTGATGTATTATTATTATTATTATTAAATATAATAAATATTTAACTTACAAAGATTTGGGAGGACACAGTGAAGATTTAGATGCCAGCAAGTCAAATTTGTTTAACTTATCAAATGTCTGTTGCATTACAAGTCATGAAACGCAAGTATTTTGGAGTCCTTAAAGGGAGTTTGTTTTCTTTCCAGCATTTTAAAGGTCCTCACTTTAAGAAAAGCCCAAGGTCAAAGTATCTTGGAAGCGCTGAAAACAGTCCGCCAGTGCCTAGAATCCCTTGGACAACCACACTGTTTCTATCCATCTTGTATGCTCTTCCTTTTGGAACTTTTATCCTGCCAGAAAGACTTTACCAAGTAAGTTCTTGTCTTGCTAAATCTCACCCAGTGCTGTTTATGATGCCTTTGTAAGCTTTGGCTGTTTACTGGTTTTAGAGGGTTAAACCAATCCAAATTAATGATAGCCTAGTGGATGCAGATACAAGAAAAATTGTGTATTTGGTGTTGAGATCAAAATTTATGTTGCTGTGCACAGTTTCCGTGCCACATTTTAAAAGTCTAACTTTTCAAAGTGGGACTTGAAGATCTAGCTGTCCTGCCAATAGGGATCATGCAGCTGTGGAAATGTTCCCATGTTTCTAACTGGATCACAGCAGACAAAAAAATGAGACCAGAGTAGCCTTCAAGCCATTCTTCCTTTACAGCCTTCTGTCTGTTGACTCCGTTTAAATTGTTGCCTAAGTCTAGATTGATTCATGAAGTTAAACCTAGCTTCAGTTTCTCTTTAGTGCCTGCCAGCCTCTTGAATGTGGAGGTGTGCGTCTCTATTGTCACTTTTTCCTTTCTACATGTAATGGATTAGGTGTTCTATGGTGAGGTTTGTGGCTGTAAAATTAGACTTTTTTAGAGTGGTACATGATATATCTTGTTAGTCATTTTGGTTGTTCATGTATATTGATCGTCTTAGGCATATTTGGAGATGGTCCAAGCAGGGAAACTAAGTTTCATGTGGCTCTAGATTTGATTGTTCTAATTTGCCTGCAATTTACTGCCGAAACTAGCCTCTTCTTAACAATGCTATCTGAGCAATGTTAGCTGGTTTCTCAGTGGCGGTTTTTTCTTGTGAATGCATTGGCCTTTTTGTGCTTTCTTTCACTAACATTGACCCCCTTTAAGTCCTTGGTCAAATTTTGGTGGTTGACCTCAATGTCATTGATACCCTTGGAACAATTCTTATTAGGGATTGCAAGTGCAGTGTCAATCAGTTTTTTTTAAAGCTCAGTTGAAAATCAGTTTACTTATGGTAAGTGTTTAATTTAGTATTTGCATAGTTTGTGGTATCCATTTACTGTGTAAAATGAAGTGATGGACCCTATCTGCTAAACATACTTTTTTTTGGACTTCTAGTTATTTTGGGAACTCTGAAGGCTGTGGTGCTGAGCTGCACAAAGAAATTCGACAATCCTACTATCAGCTCGTTTTATTTTTGGTCAATGCCATGAAGGAGTTTAGTAACATAAATGACAGGTATGGGAGAGAGCTCACCTATGTGGTGTGGGATCTTATTTTGTTACACTTGTCCTTATAGCTTCCTTCCTGTTTGCTTCTGATATGTGGTCTTGTGTTTCAAATGAGATTACAAAATAACTTCAGTATAATTTTACTGATTAGTACATAGGAAAGCACAATACTAGGTCACTTTTTTGTTTATGGTGGTAGTTTTTAACTGATCAATATACTTTAAAGTGTGTACTAATACCTGTAAATGTTCTGTAGTATATTTTGAGAAATCAAGGAAACCTTAGTATTAGCAGTCTCCCCACTCCACCGTGCACGTCTCCATTACGGTTGCATGGCGCAACAGACTTTTGGTTAGAACTATTGACATTTTTTGGATTAGGGAAATGGAGTCCTGGTATGTTTAATTTAGCACAGAATAGATGTGTTAAAACATCGTAGTCATTAGTATTTTGTTTTCCCAGCCTCCACTTCTCCCTAATCATACTGCTTCAGCTTTAGGATAAAGCTGTCATGGTTTCTCTTCCCAATTTGTTTAGATCATTGCTCCCTGCCTTATCCTGTGTGCAGACAACCCTCCTTCACCTTTTGGATATGAGTTGGGAACCAAATGATCTTTCCTTCTTTGTTGAAATACAGTTACCACATCTCCTCATGACCATGTCACAAGAAAACATAAGTATTCATGACAGTGTGATTAGGTAAGCAGACTACTGTTTTATATAGAACTTGGTTTTGATATTATTTCTGGTGAGGGTCAATTCTGAACTCTGTTGGAACAGGCAGGGAGGAAAAACAGTAATGACAAAGGAGGTAGAATTTGGTAAAGCACCCAAGTGGCGGTCACTTAAGTACTCTGACAATTTGGCCAAAGTGTAAAAGGCAATATAGCATTTGCACTAGCAGAAGTCTGAGCAACAAGGCATTGGTGGCAAGTAACCCAAAGACAGTTGGCTTCTTGTTCTTCATTCATGAGTGTTGGCTCTGCATATCAAAGCGTGCTTATTTCAGCACTCTTTTACACTTTCCAGTTTGCTTTAGAGGAAAATAGGCTATAAGTTTGGATTTTTGTTTTTAAAATAAACTACCCTAGCCTACATTGTTATGAAGTCTGATTGCATTCAAACTAAATTTTAAGCTTGTTTTTTTGGGCTTTTCTCTGTTTCTTTTTTTTAAGTCAGTGGAGTGAAGAAGATGAAATTACAGACTATAAGCAAAACTGTGAGTGGATGGATGAATGTCAGGATATAATGTTTGAGACCTGGTATGAAAAGATATCCCAAGCAGACCCTGAGAAGCAGAGAAAGGTGACTTCAAGATCTGCTTATTTCATTCTTTCAAACTCCCTTTTTTAAATCTAACGAAGATGTTAAATAATAGGGCCGTGCAAAGCTTCAGTCCCCAATTCTATTCGGTGGAGATTTGGCCCAAATCAGAGGCTGAATCTCCAAATCCGAATCAAATGGAGACCCTTTAATCTCTCCAGATTGAATCGGAACCCTCCAAATCGATTCCAAAAGATTCGATGATTCAGATATAGGCACAGCTTTAAATGTTTTTTCTACGTACCTCAAGGTACCAGGAGGCTTGTGAATGCTGACATGTTGGGGCGGATGGAGCGTCCCACAGGAATGCTGCAGGGTTCCCAGCGCACTTGACAGCAGACCCAGAAGTGGACCAGAAGCACTTCTGGTCCACTGGAGGGCCCCCCTGCACCCTCCTGGCCCGGCAACTGGTGCTTCCTGGGTCTGGGGGAGGGGCACTCTGAGTCCTGCTACACTGATCACTGAGCTGGGGAGGGATGCAAAGGACTCCCCTGCACGCTTCGTGGCAAACCCGGAAGTGGACCAGACGTACTTTTGGTCCACTTCTGGGTTCACTGCCAAGCATGGCGGGGGGTGGGCCCATGCCCCTGTGTGACGCTCCATCCACCCCACCATCGCAGCATTCACAAGCCATGCCTGGTACTTTGAGGTATGTAGAAAAAGCATTTAAAGCTGTGTCCATGGCCGAATCGCTGATCCTCCAAATCATCATCAAATCTTCAGATTCGGATTCAGCCGAATTGAATCGGGGGCAATGATCCAAATTGATGAATTGAATCACTGTCCCTGATTCAGCCGAATCCGAATCGAATCTGACCTGTTTTACACACCTATTATATAAGAAACTTTCAAAGACGCAAAAGGGGGAAGTACCTATCTCTCATTGGCTTTCTATTAAATGGTTGGGCTATTGAAATGTACCTTAGGATGGGGGGCATCTTGCTCTGTTTTCTTTCTGGGGGGTGGGGAACTATTCTGCTTTCTCAGAACTAAGAAAGATTATGAAAGTAAATGGTGTCCCTTTACTGTTCTAGATGCACATGTTTGTTGCTCGTTACTGTGACTTGTTGAATGTAGACATATCCTGTGACGGCTGCGATGAGATTGCACCATGGCATCGCTACCGCTGTCTACAGTGTAATGACATGGATCTGTGTAAAACTTGTTTTCTAGGTAAGGATCTTGTCAGAAAATATGCCTGGAGTTTAAACTTCTTTTTCCCCCCCAGATTTGTATAGAACAATGGTGTTCAACCAGAAAAAGCCCCTTGAAAATACAGCATCACAGTAAGAGGATAGATATGTCATCTCGCTGTACTCCAACTTGCAAACCTCAGTTCAACTGTGGAGAGCTAAGACCACTCTCTTTTTAAATCAAACATGATTCACAAGATAGACCCAAGGGCCGGGTCCAGAGCCTTTGCAGCAGCACAAATATTAATGGCACAAATTTGTGCTGCAGTGCATACCCCTGCCTGTCTGCTTTGCAGTGGGACACATTTCCCACTGCTTCGTGTGCTGCAGGATGATGGGGTGAGGCCGGCTGGGGCACAAGGTGCCTTGGCATGGGTTAGGTGACACGGCTGCCTGCTCCCCTGTCTCCACACACTGTGGAGCCCCCATGTTGAGACACCCTGCTCCCCAGCCAGCTGCTTCCTGGATAGTTGGGGCGCATGGTGTCTCGAGACAGGAGAGCAAGCAGACCTGGCCTCGCTGCTCCCATTTCAAGGCACACTGTGCTGGGGTTCAGTGTGCATCAGTGCAGGGACTCTACATGCCTTAGTGCAGGGGCTCTGCAGCGGAGCCCCTGTGCTGAGGCACAAAGTTACAGGGAAGCAACCAGCTCAGAGCTGTCTGCTCCCCCATCTTGTGGTGCCCTGCATCCCGGCCGGTTGAGGAGTTGACTGGCTGGGATGCAGGGTACCTCTGCATGGGGGCTCCACAGCGCATAGAGATAGGAGAAGGCTGCTTGCTCCCCCATCTCTGCATTTGTCCTGGCATCCTCCACTTTGGCATGGTTTGCTTTGCGTTTTCCCCAGGTTTGCTTTTTTGCTACTGGGAAATCCTGGTAGCAAATTTTGCCCTGGCACTGCAAATTAGCAGCACTGCATGCTAATTAACATGCAACTTGTGTGGTTTGTAGCACTGCAAGAACGTTTGCAGCACCACAGAGTACAGGTGCCTGCACATCTGGATTCAGCCAAAGATTTCAAATAGAAATCCATAGTTGTAGTCTTTCTGAATTATTTGCAATACAAAAACTGCTCTATTTTTCTGTAGGCAAAAAAGAGTGAAAACTAAGAGCTGACATTTTCCAAGGGCTGTTTTGGGTCTGTCCAGGGGTGCCTTGAATCTTAAAAAGGTTGAGACCCACTGGTATAGAAGTTGAGAGAAGAAAAATCTTTTCCTTCAGAGAGAGGTTTTTCAAAATTTTTAGAATAAGATGATGTAGACACCGCACAGGTCTTTTTTTAAATTGAATTTTTTTTTTTTAATTCTTCATAGGTGGAGTTAAACCTGAAGGTCATGAAGATGACCATGAAATGGTTAATATGGAGTATGCCTGCGATCACTGTCAAGGTGTTATTATTGGTCGTCGGATGAACTGCAACGTTTGTGATGACTTTGATCTTTGCTATGGATGTTATTCTGCCAAAAAATACTCTGACAGGTATTACTGTGTGATCCCATACTCCCACCTTGCTTTAAAAAAAAGCAGTGATTTCACTCCAGTGTCTGCCTGACATGAGATTACCAAATTGCCATCATTAGAGGAAAGTTAGTAAATGTTAAACCCTTTCACCAAAAACTCATCCAACAAAAGTTGCTATAATTCCGAATCCTGGCCCAGACTCCTGAGGAAATTAGTTGCAGCTTTTTCCATCTTGTAGCTATAGAAGTTGTTCATTGCTCAGAAGTGTTTAAAATTTTGGTAAGTAGTTAGTAGGTGAATAGAAAAGAAGCACTTTTGGCCTACTGATGCTTTCTTTTTCCTTACTGGCACTAATCCTTGATTGATACCAAAGGTCTTCACATAAACTTGATTTCTAGAACTCCAGTTCTAGGGAGATAGGATGTTCGTGAGCAAGTATGAATTCAGAGTTCTTTTGTTGCAACAGGAGCTCTGAAAATCACACTCCTTGAGCTGTTTGGAATTTTGAAGCA
Organism: Caiman crocodilus; assembly: GCA_030014935.1. Lineage (NCBI taxonomy): Eukaryota > Metazoa > Chordata > Crocodylia > Alligatoridae > Caiman > Caiman crocodilus. Next base: position 4,064,047 of record JAGPOW010002118.1, on the reverse strand, counting down.
TGCTTTCTTTTTTATTTTGCCGCCTTTTCTCACATACGTTAATCCCTTATTACTTGTTTATCCAAGAAAACTATTAAACTTTTCAATTGTTAATACTTTCTTTCAGTCACCTGCCCACTCACAGCATCACAGTGTACCCGATGGTAACCATTCGAATCAGTGATCGACAAAGGCTTATCCAGCCTTACATCCACAACTATTCGTGGCTGCTGTTTGCTTCTTTGACGCTCTACAGTGCAGACCTGGCCAGTGGGGAAGAAGTAGAAGGAGAAAAACTTGAGTCACAAGTCCTCAGTCATGCCAGAGATCTGCAGCATCAGTGTTTACAACTCATTGGAGACTGCCTAATGAAAGCCCAGCATGGAAAAGGTGACTCAGACCTTCCTGAATTAAAGGAAACAGTTTCTTGCTGGTTCCCTCTACAAAGTCTCTGATTAGTCATTTTGCAGTTTTCCAGGAAAGGGAAGCACTGGGTACAATTACGTGCACACTTTACTGTGAAGCTGACTGATTATCTCAGCAGTAAAGCGTCACCATCTACATGTATTATTAGCATGCAGTAAATTAATTAACTATGCTGTAGGATAATACTGTCCACAACGAGTACTACCCTACAGCATAGGAGATGCATGCTCTGAAATGCGCTTATAAACAGTGATGAGGGCTGGTTGGGGCATGAGGTTGCTACAGTGCAGCGGCTGCCTGCCAGCTGGCCCCACACAGTAACACCGTCATGCCCTAGCCAGCCTCTCCGCCGCACACTGAACTGAGATGGAGCAGCTCTGAGCCCCCTGCTCACTCAATGTGCTGCAGTCCTGGATGCACATGTAACCACTGCGCTTGGAAGAAATAAACTGGTGTGATCTGTGTTGGAGTTTTTGCTACATGCTAACTGCATGTGTAGATGCACCCACTATGTAGTATCTGAGGGCATTTGGCTAAGACTTATCAGACATTTATACAATAATTATATCTCCATGGACAGTGTCCTTATTGCCCATGGAGCATGAAACAGAGAAGTAGGTTTTTTCAGACAATCTGTGCATGGAAACCCTGGAGACAATGCACAGAAATCTCAATTGTTAACTACCCCTGTCACATTCTAGCAAGAGAAGAGAGTATGGCTGCTGATATAGATTTGCTTATTTTGTGCCTGGGAATAGTGAAAGAAGAGAAAAAAAAGTGAAGTGTATTTTGCCCTCCATTCACTATCAGTGAAATTGTTTTAAAACTATTCTTGATACGAAATATGTTGCTGCAGGAAAAGTTCCATTGATTTGAATAAAACTTCATAAAAATAAGTTTCTGATCTGTGCAACATATGGTGACAGAGCAGATCACTGTATATAGTGTATATGAAAGTTAAAGATTGTATTTAAATTCATTTTAATTGTGATTTTTACCTCGATTGTATCTTTTCAGAATACGTTACCCGTTGTTCTCTGTTACATTATCTAATTTAAACTATGTAATTACCTGAAAGCAATAGGACACATTTTCAGGCCCAGTTTAGTTTAGTGTTGAGACTTGAGAAAGATGTTTGAGAAATGGTTTTTGTTAGTTCATTGTTTTGTACCCTTCTGTTCTGTTTTTTGTCTGAGAGGCCCTATGTTTTGGCATCAAGTCTCTAAATAGCTCTTCTTTTTTTTTCCGTCTCCCACAGGTTTGAAAAATTTAGCTCTCCTCTGCATGTTGCCAGAAGGTGAATCTTTCCCCAAAAATGAGACCGCTTCCATGAATGGTGTTAAGGAGGAACACGGTGATGAGAAAGCAGTCAAGGGAACTGATGAGGGGCCAAGGAGAAGCTCTCTTACATATCACAGTGTAAGTCTAAATTCTTTAGGAATCTCTCAATTGCCCATAAGTATGTAATTTCTACTCCAGGTGTATAGAGTGCAGTAACACATGA
>JAGPOW010002118.1:4051788-4062038 GCA_030014935.1 Caiman crocodilus | reverse complement strand
ATGTCATTAGAGGGTCAAATGTTCATTTGATGGTTAAAGATTTTACTTTAACCGGATCTGCTTATTAAAGGCAAATCCTGAAGGTGAATCTTGCCCCCACCCCAAACTGTGCGGGAGAAAATAAAATAATTTTTCTTTATGGGCTCCATTGTTGTTTCTCTGGGATACAAGGAATAGTGTCTTTCCCAACCTTACATATCAGGGGTGAGTTGATTTTGTGAGCTGAATAAATAGTTTTACATGTAAGGACACTTGATGTTTGGGTATAACATTATGTGCAAAACGGAAGATGAGAAATTTCCACTCTATGGAAATTACGGCTCTTGTAATAATTTATCATTGAAAGTTTCTGATGATGTAAAGTATTGTTTTCACCAGGTGAAAACCACTGGAATATGATGCATTACGTTGTAATCTAATCTCTTAGTGTATTTGTTTTATTTCTAGGAGAAAGGTGGTCACTGTAATGAAATGCAACCTCCTATAGGTGAGCAAGGAGATGAAAGAAATCTTAATGCTGCCTTAGCAAAGAAAGCTGTTCTGAGACCAGATTCAAGCTTGCCTGCAGATAACATATCCTCAGTACTTCCAGGTAAAAGATTATTTCCCATTTCTCCCAACATAGATATTGCAGTTGTATTTGTACAACCATTCTTTTGCATATTTGTAAATAGAGTCAATTCAAGTGGAGAGTCTTTTGCATCTAGACCTGCTAATGTTGCTGCTTTGGGATAACTGTCCCAAGATTTGAAAGACTCCCTTAATTTTAGTAAGTCCTTCTACTTTGGGAGAATTTCAGTATAATTTCTAATGCAAAGTGAATGCTCTTGTTTGCAGGGCAAATTTCTGCTGGCATTTCAAACACTTTTTTTCTCCTCATGACTGAAGCAAGTATTTAAATATAATTGGCACCTTCCTGCTATTAATTTGCAGAGATCATCTAAATCAGGAGTGTCAGACATATGGCCCGTGGGCTGGATCTAGCTCATGGAGCCCCATCATCTGTCCCCCAGAGCAGCTCCTGGGTCTAATCAAACCTACATGGAGCATGGCATGTGTCTGTGGTGCAGGGCCAGTCCACAGACTGATTCTAGCCCATGGTCCAACCCATTTCCTTTCCCCTCCTTTGGTATACCTGATCTGGCAACAGCTCCAGTTGGTCTGGGACCTGCGTTGCTTGTGACCAAATCCCAGAGTGGTTGAGGTGGACACCACGTGCGGTGCAGTCCAGCCAAAGCAGATGTCCCATCCAGACTGTGCTGTATGCAGCACCCACTCTGGTATGCGTGCCAAACATGGCATCTGCTCCAGCCAGGACAGGGACTGCACTGCACATGCAGTGTGGGTCCTAGATTGCCTGAAAGTGAGCTGCATGCAGCACACTCTGCTCAGGGAGGATACTGCATGCAGCACAGCTGGCACTCCAACTGGACTGTGCCGCATGTGGTGCCCATTCCAGCCATTCAGGTCCACACTGCACACAGCCTGGGTCCCAAACCAGCTGGAGCAGCCACTGAAACCAGTATGCTGAGAGAGGGGGAGGGGATCTGTGGGCTTGAAGCTGGTCTGCAGACTGGCTCCATCTGACTCAACAGGCGGGGTGAGTTTGACACCCCATCTAAATCTTTTCCTCCATGTTTCTTTTGCGTGTTCCTTCTGAGATTTTCTGATATTTAAAGTCAGCTCTTTCCAACGTATTTCCCTCTGAAATTAAAAATGGTATGATTTTTGTCTGTCTTTAAATGGTTACCTTACAGTTCAAGGCTTTTTATAGAGACATCTTTTAAAATGTGCAATCTACAAAGCATTGCTTGAATTCTGATAATTTGTAATCCTTGTCATGTGACACAGAGCACACTTGCACAGTAAACTTTGGTTTTGCATAACTTTAAGAGCACCGTTTATGTTCTGTGCTTTTATCCTTTGATATTTATGTTTTGTTTTGTTTTTGAAAAACAGATGAGAATTCAGAAGATCCATCCGAAAAGCTGGCAGAGAAGGCTTTAACACCTAGCCACGAACAAGTATTTGCTGAATGCTCTCAGAAGAGGATTCTAGGATTGCTGGCAGCTATGCTACCACCCTTTAAATCTGTAAGAGAGAACTACAAAAAACTCCAACAATCTAGCAAAATTTGTCACAAAGCAGATAAGAGCATGAGAAGTCATAGATAAAATGAATCGCATGGGGGAATGAAAGTCTGGGAAAATAGGCATGGAAGATCTACTTCAATTCCTGTTTGTGTGGCTTTTCTGTCAGAATATTAATTTAAGAAAATATGGTGACGTGTCTACTCTGAGACATCCTGCTCAAGTAAAACTTGGTTTGCATTTGTTATAGCACCTAAGTAAACTTGGTGTTTGACACTGTCTTGGTTTATACACCAGATTTTATCGCAAAGGAAATTTCCCATCTTTTCCCCCCTCATTCTACGCTATGAGAAATGTAGTATTTTTATTATAAGTGCTGAAGTAACAGACGGCAGCTTTACAAGGCTACAGAACCTCTGCCTCTTGACATCTTTCAAAGTCTGCAGGTGTATATTCTTGCAGCTTTACTTGCCTCAGTTGATTTGCACTTACTTGCAGCTGATTTGCATCTTATTGTGACTTCTAAAGGCTTCGGATGTCTCCTGTCAAATCCTGTTTTTTCCTTAGCATTGCCCAAGAAGTGACTTTTCTTGTTATTTCCTTGCCACCTTGTACTTGCTGAAAAGATCCAAATTATTTTCTTAACTTTTCCTGTGCTTAAATATAGCTTTCCGCTCCCCAACCTTGCCATGAAAATATTATTTATTTAAATAGATGTTAAGGCAAGAAAATTTTAGGCCCAAACTTGGAAGCTGATGAAAGTTATAAGTGATTGAAAATGGGGGTGAGAACAGGTTGTGTATAACCTTTCACTATATATGTTTCTGTGTCTCCTACTTCAATGGGAATTTTTTTTTTTAAGGGCTCTACAATGTCCTTGATTAACTTGGACCAGATCCTCCCACTGATGTTTCAGGTTGTAATCTCCAATGCTGGCCACTTAAATGAAACCTATCATTTAACTTTGGGGCTTCTGGGCCAGTTAATTCTGAGACTTATGCCTGCAGAGGTCGATGCTGCAGTGACAAAGGTCCTTTCAGCCAAACACAGCCTGTTTGCTGCAGGAGATGGGTGTACAGTGCTGGAAGGGTGGAAGACAACTCATCTTCTCTTCAGTCTGGGAGCGGTGTGCTTGGACAGGTACTTTCTAGTTCTATCCAAATACTATCTTTATTGATTTTAAACAATCTGCACGATAAGGAGATGTGTTTAATACAAGGAAGCTAACTAATTCTGCAGCCTGATCCTGAAATTCTGGACTCCCAGAAGTCTCATAGAATTTAGTATGTATTAGGGTTGATGGCTAATTTTGCTGGCCTAATAGACTCAGGTTTACTGTTGTGAAAGTCAAAGGTTTGGGCTCTTTAAAAGATTTACCTTACTTTAAATTCCAACGTGTCCTGTAATTCAGGAAGAGGTGGCTCACATAAGGGTGTCAAGAAAGAACTGGCTTGGGAATGGAAAGTCTGGGGGTAGAACAGAGGGGACTGTTTGTCAAAGAGCCCAGGAACATACAAGGCTTGTGTGTAGGAAAGAGATAGCAGCATTGCATTGGGGATAGGAAAGAAACTGGGATACCCATCTCATTTCCAACACCTTGAAGTAGAATAGTTGAACAAAAAAGAGTTAGTACCACACTTGTTAAATATGCCATTAAGCTTTATTCCTCATTGTTTTTAAGAGGAGGTGAAGCTTTGTACAAGTCATTAAACCAAGTAGAAAAGCATGCAGACTTATAAAGACAAAATACAGATTTGTAAATCAAAAAGGTGCACAACCCTTGGTATCATGTGAAGTTACTTTGGATCATGCTACAACAAAATATGGCTTTAATTTCCTAATGGTTTAATAAGACCGCTCTTTTAAGCTTGTCTTACTCAAATGTAAGAAGTGAAGAAAGGGAAGAAAACTCAGTTTTAAAATTAAATTAAAAATTCAAGGCGAGATATCTCAGTGTTGTTGATGATTTGAGGCCATAGACCCCTTTTGAGACAGCAGAATATTGTGATCTTAACATTTGAATGCGGGATAGAATAAAGAGAATTCATGTTGAAGTCAGAGCCCCAAGTGGTTAAATGGAAAAACATCCCATACCAGGAGTGTGGTAGCTTTAAACAAGTGGAAATAATATAATCGTTATTTCATGTTGTAAATGAAAACGTTTGCCAAAACAGTCTGTAGTCAAACCACCTAACACAGTTCAACTTTGTTTTTCAGTCGTGTAGGTCTGGACTGGGCAAGCTCCATGGCAGATATTCTTCGGGCACTGAACTCCTCTGCACAGTGGCATAGTGTTATCGCTGCTTTCACAGATCATTGCATTAAGCAGCTGCCTTTTCAGCTAAAACACACCAATATCTTTACCTTATTGGTACTGGTTGGGTTTCCAGAGGTGAGTGCATTATTGAGAGTCTGATGAAAAATGATAATTTGAGCTGTTAGAAAGTTAAGATTGTACCACTGAACAGCAACAAATTTACTTTTATGCATCAAATTGACAAAGCCTTCAAAATCAAGTAAGTCTGAGACTTCTTCCTTCCTCTTTCTTTAGTGCAAAACAAAACAAGAACGCTGGCATTGCCATGTTGTTTCTTTGTGGACAACATGTAACCAGCAACCTGAAATCTAGAGTAGCATGACATTTCAGCATCCAAAAAGGGCTTTTGTAACAGCCTGAAACAACCCTTTGTGTTCTTCATCATGGTAACTGTTACCTAAATACTGTTAGATTGTTAATGTGCCCCTGAGGTATTTTATTACATAAATCCACTGTGTATCTCTAGGCACGAGCAAATTCTTGATAGTTTAAATAAGTGTGATATCAGTTATAACCAAAATGTAACAAAGTATGCAAGATAACTGGTAGGGAAGTATTTTACAGGAATAGTCTGAATAGTAAATGAAACCCTTTTTCTGCTACTACAGGTGCTGTGTATGGGAACTCGTTCTGTGTACATGGATAATGCCAATGAGCCTCATAATGTAATAATCCTGAAACACTTCACGGAGAAAAACAGGGCAGTTGTTGTAGACATCAAAACCCGAAAGAGGAAAACAGGTTCCATATAATTTTTTTAAATCTAAGAATGGCATGATTTTTCTTTATACTGTCTTAATGGAGATCTAAAACCTGATGCTTGACTAGATCAGTTTATATAATCTTTTATGGACTGAATTCATTGCAAAAAAAGATCTGATTTATGGGCAGAAATCAGGTACAATTTTAGAGGCTTTTGCAGTGGAGATCAGGGACATCCTTGGTTTTGTTTTTTTTTCAGACACTTACATTTGACTTGTTTTAGGAATGTGTACAGAATATGACATTTCATGTTACTTCATTAATGCAGACCTCTGGTTCACTGTTGTCACTTCATCTTTTATTGGTATCGGCTACTTGGGTTTTAAAATGATTGCTGCTCAGCTGTCGTGTACATACTGTAGTGTACATACTTAGTGTTGCCATCCACAAGAACATTCAGACATTAAACCCACACATTGTAGTCTACTCTGCTGTCCCAAAATGAATCCTCAAACTTCCCGATATCTTGCCTGTTTTGACAATATGACATGGCCATTCCTTGGCAGATGGAAACTGAAAACATAACAAGCCCTGTTACATTAGTTGCCTTTATGGGGGGTTGTGTTGGTTGCGAGCAGCTTGTCACCCTGTAACATACATACTTTTTTTTCCATACTTTTTTAACATCAAATATTTTACAAAGTCTCTTAAATCTTCTACCCCATGAAATAAGGGTAGGCAATAAGTTTTGTACCATGTGTCTGATGATTTTCAAAAAAGAGCTGTTGTACATCTGATGCACCGATCTGTACTTCAGGGAAGACGTATAGGCCATGTCCAAACAAGCGTGGCCGCGCAGTATTTGGCACCGCAAACATGTCTGTGGCAGCACACACTGCACGTTCTGCTGTTCTCTGTGCTGCAAGGATATCTAGGGGTCAAAAAAACCTATGGGGGGAAAAAAGTGGAGTGGTGCACACAGCAGCAGTGTGTGCCACCCAAACGCAGAGCCTGGCCAGCTAGAGCCATGCTCCATTGCCAGCCAAGCTCCATGCGGCAGGATCGCCACTGCTATAGCCCCAGAAGGACCCCAGGTAAGGCTGCTGGAGCCAGCCCAGTGCTGGCCCCAACCTCCCCTACCCCATCTGGGGTAATTTGCTGTGCGCCAGAGTGCGTGTGACACAGTTGTTCTCCAGGGACAACTAGCAGTGGCACAAGGTACACCGCTGGCAGTTGTGCCGGAGGAATCAAACGTCCATGCACATCTGAACACAACAAATGCAGTGAATAAATCCTTCAAGTCTGGTCTTTAGAGTCATGGCATCTGATGTGTATTGACTGCAGAAATACACCAGGATTTTGAGACTAATAAAACAACAGTGGTCGTGTGATCATAACACTGCAGCATTTTGAATAAGGTGGAAGGAAAGGATCAACAAGTTAAAATTCTTTGTTTTGATCATTGCCTCTCCTTTCATTTACTAACTGATGTGTCAAAATTGGATTGAGAATTAAAAGGAACAGTGAAAAGAGGGCTGCATCACTTATTTCTTTGAGTCAACTATGGATCATTAATTTTCTCCCTTCATGTCCCTGTATTGCCTTTTGAGTATTCTAAAAGTACCTTCCATGCTTGCAAGTCATTGTGAAGTGCTAAACAAGCTTATGCAGTTTTTAACTGTAGATGTGGATATTTTCAGGAAAAAGTGCAAAATAGGTAGTTTTTTCCATACCTCGCTTCTGAAATTTCCTTTGTTCACTTTGCTCTGAAAGGAATCGGAAAATACTTCTTAATACTGCTGGTAAAACCAAGAAAATGTCTAGCTATTAGAAAAGCTTATGCCCTCAGCTTGGAGTTCTACCTGAAAGGAAGCTGGTCACAGACTAACCCATGTGTGCATAGTTGTGTATTCTAAAAGTATAACCTCTTTTAGCCTGATGCTTAGAGCTAAGAGGGGATGTATTGCTATTTTTAAATGAGTCTAGGGATGAGTTTCAACATATCTGTCTACTTTTCTTCTAGTAAAAGACTACCAGTTGGTTCAGAAATGTGGACAAGAAAGCAGTGAGTCCCAAACTCAGCTGAGACAGTATCTCCAGCACTTTGTCTTTATAACCAGTCACCTTATGCAGACCAGCATGGACAGCAGTTATGCAGAGGCAGTAGAAGCAACCTGGGTCTTGTCTCTTGCTCTTAAGGGATTGTACAGAACACTTAAGGTAACTGTTGTGTCTGACCTATAATAGGGGCTCTCTGGGTCAGGGACTGTTTGTCTCTTGTAGAGCACCTTGTACAAGAGACTTGATTTCTAATTTCGAATTCCTAGGCATTATCATAATATAACTAATAATATCTAGGGCCACATGTTGGGCATGGTTGCAGAGAGTAGGCATTATTAATGTGTAATTTTTTATTTTCCTCTGTGCTAAGGCTGATTGTGAGGTAGCTGCACGTTGGGATAGATATATATTTTTAGAGTCGGGGAAAGGTGGTGGGAGCATGTAAATTCTAAAGGTCTTGGAGGAGAAATTGTAGGAAAGTATTTGATGCATTTGAGCTCACTGTGTAGGGTACGTTTCTACTCGAGAGCAAACTCATTTAGAAGTATTAGTGTATATATCCTGTTGCAAATCACTAAGGTATTCAGCAGGGGGAATTGTAAAGGAAAAAAATCCTTAGAATGGTTTTGGGTAGGAATTTCACTTTGATCCTTATGTGCAGACCTATCAGACAGCTCTTAGTCGTTTCGTATCTTTGGCAGGCTCACGGCTTTAAAGAGATCCAAGCTGCCTTTTTCCAGTCTGGTTTACTTAAACTGCTGGTTAAAAAATGCAGCAAAGGAACTGGCTTCAGCAAGACATGGCTTCTCAGAGACCTGGAGGTAAGAGAATGAATGCTACATTGTAAAAAGGTCAGTCTTATCACTGGCATAAAAGTAAAAAAATAGCCATGTTGCTATGTTTGTTTAAAACCTCTGATTCATTCTTAATTAACTATAACTGTTACAATACCCCGCTTGCTATATTTCTGTGTCTACATTTGCATGTCTGTCATTCATAACTGTGTCCTGCATAAGATAGAAAATTTGTTTTAAGTAAGGCTAGTGTTGAGTTGATTTTGTTTAAACTGGAACTTCTGAAACAGTTTGAGGTATCTAGATAACCAGCTCCCAATTTACTTTTTTCAGTGTTATTTGGGTAATTTCATTAGGTCCTTTGAAAAATCCTTGCGTTCAGTTTTAAAGAACATACCTGTAGATCTGCAGGAAACCCGTTATATGCTGGTGCTATAACAGCAATTAAGTAGATGCATATGAATTATTACAGTAACTGCAGAAGATTAATGTACATTTAGACACATTCTTTTGAATCTGTTAATTATAGGGAGAGCTACATGGCTGAGTCCCTAGTGAGCATTTCTGTCTCATAATAGACAAGGGCATAGAGTTTTCTGCATTAGTGTGTGTAGCTATTGATGCTTGTGGTTGATTACAAACAAACAAACAAAAAAAGGCAAGGACAAGGAAATGTTGTGCTGTCGTTCTGCCCATTTATAAGTTTAGTTACTATATTGTGGAACCAAAGATCTGTTTTATTGAAAAGGGAGCAATGAATAATAATAACAACAACAATAATAATAGCAGCGAATACAGTTTTCCCGATGAATAATTAGACCTGAACATACTGGGTTCCTGTCCTAAAATGTTGGAAACTTATGTGCTCAAACAGTTAAAGACCTAATTTCTTTTTCTCATATTTTAACTTTACGGTTAATTATTTAAGATGACCTCAAAGAAACCGGGAAGGTGTAGAGCATTTGTGGAATAGGAAATGCTATTTTTTAGGTTCTGTTTCTCTTAAGAAAAGCATGTGTTAATAAACTTGGACCAAGTGTGCTGGTCAGTGCTGATTGCATATGCAATAATATCTGCAAATATGGTACCACATGTTGCCTTTTTTTTTTCTGTGCAGATTTTGTCAATAATGCTGTATTCCTCAAAGAAGGAGATTAGTTCCCTGGTTGAACGTGAGGACACAGAGCTGGAAGAAAGAGACCAAGATCAGGATGTTGATCAGTCCTTTGGTCCCACTGATTTGGAACAGAGCAAACTCGATCCTCTAGAAGGCTTGGATGAAGCAACAAAAATATGCTTCTTGGTACTTTTCAGCCTGCCTATTTCACTGTTTTGCCAAGCTATCGTGGCTTAGCTTAATTGCATAAAAATATGTTTTTAATATAACATTTACCTATAGTTATCATACCTGATGTATGTATTTCTGTCTAGATTAGACATACTTTCTTGCTAAGGCCACAATACAAAACATTTAGTAAACTTTTTAATAATGACTAGTTATCCATATTGCTATAGAGAGTGCAGAATTCATCAGTCCTTTATTCATGGGCTGAACAGGGAAATACGTATGCATGTTGCCCCAATAAAAGTCAATATCCATTTTTCCTCTCCTCACCTGCTGTCAACTTTATTTCAGATGACACACGACGCACTCAATGCACCTTTGCATATTCTTCGAGCCATGTATGAGCTGCAGATGAAAAGAACAGATTCTTTCTTCCTAGAAGTTCAAAGGAGGTAAGTGAGCTGCCAAGTTGAACAGAAAAACAGTGATCAAGGAGGTGACTTTTACTCATTTTGAAAGGGTGCTAACAAAAACTGCTACGAGGAGAAAAGAATATGAAGCTGTTTCCTGCTTCATAAGTGGTGATTGGAAACTGGACCTCTACTAAACTTATAGCTATAGCTGTGAAGATATAAGCCAGCATTTTTTAAGTATGTTGGATGTTCCTTTGGATATCATTACCCGCCATTCTCAGTATGTCCCAATAGAGGACATAATTTATGGATGGAGAGATTGAGATAGCAGTATTTCTCTAAAATGTCATCCCAGCTGAGGAAGAATGATGGGCATAGACTTTCAGCAATCGAAACAGCTTTTGTTGCCATCTGCTTCTTACAAATAAGAGTTGCAAGACATGAAAAATATCTTTTACAATTTGCAAGGTAGCTTTTCTGGTTTGCTAAAGCAGGAAGCCTAGTTGACCAAATCTGACAAAAGCATAAGCATATCAACATCTTCATCAATGATGTGGACATTGGAGTCAGAAGTGGACTGGCCAAGTT
>JAGPOW010002118.1:4032510-4051688 GCA_030014935.1 Caiman crocodilus | reverse complement strand
CCACAGCTCCCCATCTTTTTAATGAGGATGGGGTGAGAGACGGTGTCAAACGCCTTCCTGAAGTCTAAAAAGACTACGTCAACAGGGACCCCCTCATCCGTGGATTTGGTCACCTGGTCATAGAAGGCGACCAGGTTGGTCTGACAGGACCTTCCCTGAACAAAACCATGCTGGTTTCCCTTCAGCATAAAGTCTCCAGCCGGTCCCTCACAGATATGAGCCTTGAGAATTTTCTCAAATATCTCAAATATTCTCATCATTGACCACAAGATGAACATGAGCCTGCAATGCGATGCTGTGGCTAGTAAAGTGACCAAAACACTGGCTTGCATCCATAAATGCTTCTCAAACAAATCCCAGGACGTCATTCTCCCCTTGTACTCAGCCTTGGTGAAGCCGCAGCTGGAATATTGTGTCCAGTTTTGGGCTCCACAATTCAAAAAGGATGTGGAGAAGCTTGAGAGAGTCCAGAGAAGAGCCCACATGCATGATCAGAGGTCAGGGAAGCAGACCCTACGATGACAGGCTGAGAGCCATGGCGCTCTTTAGCCTGGAAAAGCGCAGGCTCAGGGGTGATCTGATGGCCACCTATAAGTTTTTATCAGGGGTGACCACCAGTATTTTGGGGAACGTTTATTCACCAGAGTGCCCCAAGGGATGACAAGGTCGAACAGTCATAAACTACTACAAGACCATTTCAGGCTGGACAGAAGGAAGAATTTCTCTACTGTCCGAGCCCCCAACGTCTGGAAACAGCCTGCCACCGGAGGTGGTTCAAGCGCCTACATTGAACACCTTCAGGAGCAAACTGGATGCTTATCTTGTTGGGATCCTATGACCCCAGCTGACTTCCTGTCCTTCAGGCAAGGGCCTGGACTCGATCTTCCGAGGTCCCTTCCAGCCGGAATGTCTATGAAATCTATTAAATAAGGCAATATTTTGGTTAGACACAAATCAGGGTGGACTTTAAATGCAAAATTTAAATTTATGTTAATTGACTAAACCCGTTTGACATTTTTGCCAAGGTTTGATGGGAATGTAATCACAACAGATGAGAGGATCCGAACACTGGCCCAGAAATGGCAGCCCAGCAAACGTTTGAGGTTGGAAGAGCAGAGTTCAAAAGCAGTAGATACGGATATGATCATCTTGCCATGCTTGGTGTGTATTTCTTCATTAAAAATGTGGGAGCTTGAAATCTCAGAACTTAATGATTCAAATAATTCAGAGGTCCAAATTTAAAGTTTGAATCTACTTCTTAATAATGAAGTGAATAGGCAAGCTATCAGCAAGATGGGAGCTTCCTTCTCTTCAGCCTGTCTTGGAAAGTTTTAAAATAACTGTATTTTATACAAGGAAAATGAGTGGTAGTTGGACTGGCACGCTTTAAATGCCCTCTCACACAGGCGAGAAAGAAAAGACACATTTGTCTTGTCATGCCCTCCATCTTGACTAACAGCAAAAGATGAGATACTGAGTGAACCCCCAACTATGTAGTAAGTGTCAGTAAGCAGCAGAACTCAGTAGAGAGGTCCTCAAAGTGCTGGGTATCATTTACCTTCACATCTAAGGGACTGTGTATTTCAAATACTTGTTTGAAAATAAGTAGTTTATTTGATATCTGCCAGTTACTCTGCTTTAGCTTTTACAAATGGATAAATAAGTATTGCCAAGTGAAGATGTGCGTTCAACTGCGTCAAATACTCTCATTTGATAAACTTACCCCAAAAGGAAGGCAGAGAGTAGTGGATTTTTAAGGCCAGAAGGGACTGCTAGTTTCCTTTAGTCTGATGTCATACAGGTAGGAAGTCATAGAATTCTCTCTGGAAATTCCTGCCTCTAGGTCAATAGCTTGTGGTGGAGCTAGACCCCCCACCACCACCACCACCACCTTTTTTTTTAAAGCCTTCATTATTTAGATGCCAAATGATTGGTCATTTGCTCCAACGGTAAATTTACCCTTCCAGTTAGGTTGCATCTTTGCATTTTTTCAATATTTGATGCATTTATGGTATTTCTGAAATAACTTTTTGTTTTAACTAAAAACAAAAAAGCCAGCGGGCAGGGCTTGGTATTGGGGGTTGGAGTTCCCTGCTAGACAAGAAGGGATCATGGAACACAGTGGTACTTAACAGAAGCACTAGTCAGATCTTCACTGAAGGGTCGCAAAGAGAATAAAGCTACTTGCTTCTTGGCACTTTTTTCAGTGACTGTTTATTGGTGCATAAAAGTTATTAGCAAGAAAACTTCAAACAGGCTGTGGAACAGTGTCATATCTGTTACTTCACCTGTGCAGTTTGACTTAAGGTAAGCCTCAAAATTAGAATAATTTGGTTCCTACCTGCGTGTAATAGCAGCTTATACCATATGACGATATCCACTGGCACTAATGAGCAACTTTGAGGAGGTAACTGTCCAAAAGCAGGCCCATTTGTATTCTTTGTGAAAGACTGAAGCCTGTAGTTTTTTGGTGATCCTGTAAGTGATGAATTCAGACTTGCTAGTCATCAGTTTCTAAACATGAAGATGTAAATTTTTCTGCAGATCTCTCAAACCTGGTGTCTCTTGCAGTCGCAGCCTGTGCTCTGTGATAAAGCAACTGAAGAAACGAACCCCATCACACAGAAGCTGATAACCAACACAGAGAGTGACCTCCAGCTTAGTTATGCAAAACAGCGCCGCACCAAAAGTTCGATACTCTTGCACAAAGAGCTGGATTCTAGAAGCAAAAAAGCTGTGAGGGATTACCTGTATCGGGTGAATGAAGCTACTGCTGTACTTTATGCCAGGCATGTATTAGCCTCATTGTTGGCTGAATGGCCAGATGATGTGGCTATAAATGAAGAAACCCTGGATCTCAGTGGCCCAGCACACATGACTTACATTTTGGACATGCTTATGCAGCTGGAAGAGAAACAGCTATGGGAGAAGGTAAGAGGGCTCCAGTTACATGTCTGAGTAAGTCCTGCATATACTTGAACCTCTACCTGGTTGGCAAACTCCCAGAGGTGGTCAATTCTTTAAAATAATTATAATAAACCAAAGACTCAAATATTACATTTTGTATTCCTTCCAAATGAAAAAACTTCATCTTCAGCCGAAAGCTGAATTTACTGATAATTTTCCAAGTTAACAGAACACTGGAAAAAATACTCCCTTGAGTGGCAGGATTAGGCTGGGGTAAGTGGCCCACTGCGCATGTTGGCTTCCAGTCCATTTCAATACACATCTTAAACATTTTGTGCTTGTTATTTTATAGACAAAAATGGGCCTGAAAGGTGTAGCTGGGGTAATGGCTGGCTGTTCATCCATACCACACTTAATGTAGTGAGGCTTTGAATTAGCCCCCAGATCTGCATGGGGCAGGGCAGGGCAGGCTGCAGCTGCGGGCTGGGGCTGGGGGCCATGCTGCGCTGCACTCGGGGCAGGCAGCAGCAGTGCTGGGAGGGGAATTATGGGGGGGTTGGGGAGTGGGCTGCAGCTACCCCAAATTTTTGCCATAGCCCCCTCCCAGCGCCGCCACTGCTGCCTAGCCCAAGCACAGTGCAGCCCCTGGCCCCAGCCCGCAACTGCAGCTCACCCTGCCCCACCCCACACAGATCTGGGGGCACATGCACCCCACCTGTGCCCTCCCGGGCAAGCAGCGAGAGCAGCAATGGGAACTGCCAGACAAGCGGCGCATGGCAGTGGGAGCCCCTCTCCCCCTGGGTGAGCCGTGGCTCCATCCCACACCTTCCCTGCCCCAGCCCCGCTCTCTCCCTTACCATGGGGGATGTTGATCTGGTCCCCCACATCCCTTCCCTCCCCCTCCCCCTTCACCACAACAGACTTACCAGCTGGACTTAGCTGTATCGGAAATCAAATCCGTCTCAGCTGATATGCCTCCTTAAAAATTGACTATTGGTATTGGTGCACCCCTAGTAATTTGAAATTTAAATTACTTTTTTTTTTTTTTTATTGAAAATTTCTGGAGGTATATAGAAGGCTAGAGTGCCTAGATTAAAATTGCATTTCTTGTTTGTTTAAGGTCTTATGTGGCCATCTGAATCTCGTGACATTGCTCTTTATGTTAACGTCCTTGCTGAAAGAAACAAGAAAGATAAAACTGATAACTTCCAGTCTTTCAAAAGCTGTCTTGGTATGCTGGAATCCCATTCTGGTAACGCACAGGTTCTGCAGCGCTGTCAGAGGACTTGGTGAAATCTTCCGTATTTATAGGAGACGGTGCATTTACATAATAAGGCCACTTGGAAATTCCATTTGTGAGCGTCTCCTGTTTCCTATAACAGTAGCGTAGCTCTCTCTCTCCTGAGGTGACATTTTGTTTTAAAAAAATTGTCAGGTCGGTCTGCAGGTGCTCTTCTGTTAGCCAATTGAGCTTGCATGATATGTTGTGTCTCCTCAGATCCTGCAGAAAGTGCTGCGCAGATGCAATGACAGCATGTTGGGAACAATGGCACTGACAGCCTGTCAGTTTATGGAAGAACCTGGCATGGCAGTCCAAACACGAGAATCCAAACATCCCTACAACAACAACACAAATTTCGAGGTAAGTTTTAGTGCTGCTATACTGCCTGAATTGAAAACATCTAGTATGATTGTTCAGAAGCATCTAGGTAAGTCAGAAATATAAACTCCACTGACTTTGCATAACTGCAGCCCTTTTGTGTTTTAGGAAACTGAAACCCAAAGTACTTCTAGAAAATCCCACTCATTCCCACCTTTTAGGAAAAGGGGTGTTCCTAATCATTAACCTTGTATCCCTACAGAAATACATTCATTTTGGCACTTAAGTGTCTTCACATTTTAAGCATTTGAGTAGGCCACCATCTTCAGTGACACTACTGCCAGTCATGTTCTTAAGTGCATTGCTGTATCTTCCTGGGACCTTGATGAGAAAAATGAAAATCTTTCCAACAAGGGCCTGTTTCATCTTGAGGCATCAGCAGAAAACTTTAGGAAAAAGTATAACTTTTTTTTTTCTCTATATATTTATTTGTGGGCTACCTTCTCCCTACATGCACACTTTTAATGATCCCCCTTCCCTGCCTGACTTACAGCAGAAGCGTTTCTAGTGTAATGAGAGAGAGATAAGCACTCAGCGAAACCAGGAATGACTCTTTCTACATGTCCCAAGTTGGTCAGGGTTGAGGGAATTTTATAGGACCCTGGGGCATGTGGATACAAGAAGGTTAGCATCCCTTGGTCTCAGAAATTCTCATGGCAACTGTGAGAGTTTTCACATCTCTTCAGTACAGATTAGGAACTCATGTGTGTTCTTTAAATTCATATAAACGATCCTTCAGGGTCTGCTTAGGGATCAATATTTTGGCAACTGGACTTCTGGATTAGTGCATCAGTGTTCAGGACTATAATGCTTACTGTCTTGAAATAAAATCTTTAAATAGTTCTGCAAACCCTTACATGTACTTGTCATGGTAGGAACTGCTTTGAATTTACTGAATTTGCCTGTGACCATACTTACCAGTTATTTCCTTCTTATTCATGGAAATATTGCAATAGTTATTATGTCTTGCCCCCTTGTAAGCTGTATTTTGAGTGTTTGTTTGATACAGCATAATGATACAGAGCTGATCTCTTTGGCTTTCACAGGATAAAGTTCACATCCCTGGTGCCATCTACCTCTCAGTCAAATTTGATTCTCAGTGTAACACAGAAGAAGGCTGTGATGAATTACTCATGTCAAGCAGCAGTGACTTTCAACAGGATAGGCACAGTTTCAGTGGGTCTCCACAGAAATGGACTGATTTTGAGCTTCCAGGTAACTAAATATTCTGTGTTCCTAGGAACAGGCAACCATAGAAAAATGATAACTCTGTTGAATGAAACCTCTTGAAAATGTCATTTATTTACCTGATGTTCTTGGCATGTATGAGAGACTCCTCCTCTTCTTCCAGCCACTGTTTGTCTAAACGTATTTGACCTTTTCCCATTCACTTAATAGAAACAAGCTTCTCCTGTAATTGAATATTTGACACATTCCATCTTTGCCTTCCTCAGTCTAAACAGACACTAGCTATTGGAAACCAATTTTGACCTTGATTTTCTTCCCCCAGCAGCTCTTAGTTCTGCAGGGACATTCACTGCTGCTTGTCCTCTTTTCTGCAGAGAATCAAATAGTTTACCATGCCTTCCTAAGGAAGCACAGAGTACTTATTTGAAAAGACCATGCTAGTGTGATTCACAATTGGCCTTCATCAGGGCTCAAAGTGAGCAGTAGGAGAGTGTCATTTTGTTCTCAATTGTTGCTTTTGAACATAACCAAAATAATTAAGAGTACATATGCAGGAGCTTTTGGGGACTTACTGTAGGTTCTCGCATAATCTTCCTAGCATACGTTTTGGACAGTAGAAAATGCCAGCAGTCTGAGGAAAGTTCAGTTTCACTTCAGAAAATTCAACTGAAATAATTCATCTTTTTCCCCATGTAGGGAAAAAAAAAATCAAATTTTCCCTTCTGTTCCCTGAGGAAGCTTTTAAAATACTGATTTAGAACAAGAGCGAGTTTTGTTGTTTTTTTTTTTTGTTTTTTTTAAACCACCTGAATTTCCCACAGAACAAGTTATTTAAAGCTTCAACCAACTCTAGCTATAAACAGCCAGCTAGATGAAGGTATTTTTTTCTTATTATTTGGCATTACAGATTAATACCAACTTTGTCCTCCTCCTTAAGTCATAGCTCAGATGCAGCTATAGCAAGGACATACTGGTTTTTCCCAAATCCAAGACTATTCTGAATTTTTAAAGTGACCTTCCAATAATTAGATTCTATATATGAAAAATTGTATACATTTGTTATAGTTTTCCATGTACATAATCTAATTACTGGAAGAAGGTGTTAAATTCAGTGCCTCTGCCACTGCCGCTCCCCCCTCCCCCCAGGCCCTCTGGTTGTGGCAAAGAAAGCAGTGGTAAGGTGATTAAAAAAAAGGTGGTAGAGAGGGCTGGTGGTGGGGGAGTCAAGGGACCTGGCCCCTGTCCTTTGTTCCCCCACACCTTGTCCCCTGCTACCTGTTCCCTTTACCACTTGCCTTTCATGCTGCCATCTCCTGTGTCCTGTTTCCCCCTCCCACCCCTCTCCTCCCCCAAACATATACTTTTCTGCCCCACCATTTGCCCCCTGGCACTTGCCTCTCGTGCCCTTTTTCCCTTCCCCATGACTGCATTCCCTGGTGCTTTCTCCTCTGCCTGCCCCCCTTGCTCCCTGCGCCTCATTGCCCTTGCCACCACATACCTTCCAACTCCAGCCCAGCTCCGGTACAATTCCAGCCTGGGGTACAGAGCACACGGTTGTCCCAGCCACAGCCTGCCGCTTAACTGCTGCCGCTGCAACAACAGCAGGTCTGTCCTGGCCCTGGAGCTGGAGCCCAGACTGGAGCTGCTGTCACCACCACTATAGCTACCAGGCCAGTCTAGGGAAGGAACAAGTACATGCTCAACGACCTGGGCTGGAGGAGGAGGAAAAGGAGCAGGGGATGGAGTGGAGCAGAGGCAGTGGGAGGGAGAGAAGGGGAGGGATGGGTAGCGACTGCAGCTCCGATTCTGATCCCGGCCTTGTGTTGGGGCCATAGTCAGAGCTAATGCAGTTGACTGCCTTCCTGCCTCCTTGTACTCAAATCCAAGACAAGGGGCTTTTTCCCCCCCGTGTTAAATGTGGCGGAGAACCTTGTTTTGGATGCGACTATACATGGGATTGGATGACTTTGTGGCCAAACACTTTACTTCTTAAATTGGGAGTGTTTATTGGTCACCAACTGCCAGTGGTTAGGTCCAACTAGGTTTAATGGCTTTTCTAGCTGGAGTGAGTCTGCAATTCAGCCCTGCTTCCCTGACAAGTTAAAAGCAGGGCTTCCCATATTAGTAATTTACTGATTTTTATTCTTAATGCACTGTAAATCTTGCTACTCATGTAGGAGTTCTTAGCTCATAAATCATGAATTGATCTGAAGTACAGTCAGAAAGAAGAGATTCACTAATGTGTTGCATAGTTTCCTTAATAAGCACCACTTGTCCTAGGCAACTGCAACAAAAATATAGAAAGCATTATTCTGTTTGAGTATATTTATACGCTAGTGGCAGCTGTTCTGCATTCTGAATCAGTTCCCCATTTCTCTTATGTTTTATGCATTTTGGAATTACCAGATGAGTAAAAGTAGGTTTCTCTTGGAAGCAGAGAATATCTAGGATCAGATTATCTTGATGTTGTATCTCTTTCGTTGCATTCTGTTATAGCTAGGGCCTGGTTTAAATGGCAATTTTGCATTTCCCGTGAAATTGTGAAATTAAGTGATTTTTTTTTCATAAATTCAGTTTACAACAAAATGCCATGATATGGCTGCTTGCTGAGGAGTTCCCCAGCAAGGGGATGATATATCAAGGTATTTTGTTGCAATAAGATGGCACTAAAATGGCAAGCTGGAAAAAGGGGAGAGGGGAAAGAGTTGTAAAAGGGACAGGTGAGGAGAGTGCTTGGGTTGGGTAGGGGGAGAGCTGTTTGCTGTTACAGGTGGGAAAACTGGGGTGCAGTCATGGGGGTGCCTGGGGGCTGCCTTGGCAGATGGCCTTGGCTCTAGGATGGGGAGGGGCTGTTTGCTCCTCCAGGCTGGAAAACTGGGGTGCCAGGAGTTGTGGGCAGGGAGAGAGAACATGCATGAAGAAGAACAAACAGCCCCTCCCCATCCTGGTTCCAGGGTTGTCTGCCAAGGCAGCCCACAGGTGTCCCAGTTTTCCTGCCCAGAGGAGCAAACAGCCCCTTCCCCTCTCCCCTGGGCTTTCCTGCTAGGCTTTCCTGCCACTTCCAGTGAGACGGAGGGGGAAGGAGGGAGTGGGCATGGGCTTTTCAGCAGTGATCAGAGGCATTAGGAGCAAGGCCTCCACTGCTGCCATTTAGCCTGGCACTAAACCTTCCTCCTCAGGCAGTTGTGGGGGCATGATCTGGGCATAAAAATGACAGCCTTTGCCTTGATCAGGCCACAATATTAGCAAGCTGGGCCTGCAATTTAAACCAGGCCCTAATTATTGTTTCTTTTTGAGTTATTCTTCTCATCAATGTATATATGTGTGTTCCCCTCTCTGTGGTGCAGGAGATACACTCTACTACCGGTTTACCTCTGACATGAGTAACACCGAGTGGGGTTACAAGTTTACAGTGACAGCTGGTCACCTTGGAAGGTTTCAGACAGGTAAGCACTACTCAGAATAATTGAAGAGACGCGTCAAAATAATTCTTTCAGCACTTCCAGAGATGTTTTATTTGACTTATGTAACCCTTCTGCTGGGCACCGGTTGGCAGCAAGGACGGGCTGGGTTCAGCTTTTGGGGTACCTCATAAGTTATACCAGTGGCTTGAGTCTCCACCCAGAAATCTGTGACCATTAAATTTGCTGGGGTGTCCCGTATAAACAAAACCCCCTCCTCAGAAGCAGTATAAACACAAACCCCAAGTTTAGCTTATTAAAGAAAATAAAAAACAAAAGAAAACACTAAATATAATTTAAAAACACTAACTACAAAACAAAGTCTATAGGTGGCACCCTTTTGAGGGAGGCTGCCCCTGTACCCAGGCAGTCTGGGACTTGGGGCTCCCCAGTGGGTAGTTCTGGGGGCCTGCACCCCTATACCTGCCTTTCAGCCATGGGCTGGGGGGGAGGGGGACACACCAGAGTCCTATGAGCTGCTCCTTGGGTTCACTATGCTGCAGGGAGCTGCTCGAGAGTGTGGGACCTTCTGCATTGCAAGGGACTCCGTTGCTCCTGGGGAAGTGGTAGTACCAATCTTTGCTCCCATGGAAAGGCTTGGGGGGCGGGGGGTAACTGCTGCAGCTCCAGCCAGCATGCATGTCCCCCAAAACTTCTAGGCTGGATTGTATGGCCTGCTGAAATTAAAACTGCAGGAGAAGCTCAAAAGGGAGCCAGGTTGATTACTGGCTACAGCTGACCCAACCACACAGCTTGACTGGAGCAAAGATCCATCACAAGAAACAAAGGGGAAAAGCAAGGGTACCCCCAAGGCCTGGGCTGCAGGTGATTTGTGTCACACTGCTCCACTGGGAGCAGAAAGTTGCAAACCTCAACCCCATCCCAAAGCTGGCAGAATTAGAAACTTTCAGACTTCAACCCTGTTTAAAACTGCCAGACCAAATTCCTAGCTAGCCAACCCAAGGAACTGATATCCTCCTCCCTGGTATTAACCCTTAAAACCTCAGAAAAGGGGGAAGAAAAGGAGGAGATAGGAGTTCCCAGATAATGAGACAATTTCTCCCTCTCTTTCTCCTCTCCCCGAGTTTCCCATTTTTGTATTTTGCAAATTCCTTCCCCCTTGGAGGAGACTTCACTCTTCAGCAGCCCCTAGCAGCTTCTCGTCCTCCCCAAACCAGCCTGGCCTTGCCCAGTCATGGAGTGCCTCACTCCACTCTTTCTCTTAACCGATCTGCTTGGACAGTCGTCGTTCTCCCTGGCCAATCAGGCCAGAGGATTTACATGTTTTGTCCAGATATAGGGCCTCAGCTTTCCAGAACAACAGGGGCCATCTTATGCACGAACACACACGCACACTTGCCATACACAACTCAAGCGTGTGTGTGGGTGTTATACTTAGCATGCACTTTTCCCCCCTTTCAAGATGGTATTATGCTAAGACTTTGTTCAGTTCGAGGTTTGAGTGATTTGCTGTGTCCTTACCCTGACAACAGTACCTCAGGGGGCTCTTTTAAGTTATAGGCTATGAATATTCTGAAGTCAGTTTAGGCTTACTTTATATCATTTTAATTAGAGCTGATATTCTGTTGCCCTTACTTGGAGATGTGGAGAGAATATAACTTTTCAGATGAACGTAACCCTCTAGAAATAAGAGATTTATGTTCAATTTCAGGTTTTGAGATTCTGAAACAGATGCTGTCAGAAGAAAGGGCAGTTCCATACCTTCCACTGGCCAAAATCTGGAAATGGCAGGTAGGAGTAGCATGTCGCCAGACTGGGCACCAGCGTCTGAAGGCTATCCATTTACTGCTGAAGATAGTGCAGTGCAGCAACCAAAGGTAAACCCATTGTTCTATGCTGTGCACTAAATGCATGCATTGCACTCTGA
Organism: Caiman crocodilus; assembly: GCA_030014935.1. NCBI lineage: Eukaryota > Metazoa > Chordata > Crocodylia > Alligatoridae > Caiman > Caiman crocodilus. Next base: position 4,040,584 of record JAGPOW010002118.1, on the reverse strand, counting down.
GGTGCATGCACTTCTATGCATGCACCTCAGAGGCATGCTGGCTAAATTCATGATCACAATGGATACAGAGTTTCATGACCCCAAGCTTTGCTGAAAAGCTTTATTCGAAAAGATTAGAAAAATCTATTTAAAAAGTAATTTTCTGAATGTTGTTTCTTCTTTGGAGATGACTTTTTAAAACACAAAGTAGAGAAAATCCTCTGGCTAGAACAATTCTCAGATTCATAGTTAATTATTTAGAGATACTAATCTATGAAACGTTGGAGAAACCAGGTGTAAGTCTTCCTTTTAGTTGAGGTGTGGAGACCATGAATAAAGTGGTGAAAAGATATTGTCAGATTCAGCACTGCCATAAAGGAGGGAGGTTTCTGTGATTTGTGCCGCTAAAGTCTACAACTGAAACTTCGTGAACTGCAGGTGAATTAAGACTTGAATCTGGGTTGCAAAGGTGGTTGGTGTTGGGTATTTCTGTTTTTAAAATGTTGAGATTTTACAATAATTTGTAAACATTTTACTTACTTTAATGGAGGGAAGCAGTTGCCAGCAAGTCAGCCTTTATCTGAATTACACTGAGTTCAGTTAAGAGCAAGTAAAATCCTGAAAGTACTAGCCACATGTTGCTTTTCCTTGGTCAAAAGAAGCCTACATGTTTGTGTTCTGAAATTTTTCGCAGTTGCATACAAATTTTGTGTGAAACCTTCTACCCTTTAGATAATCCTTTCTAGCACAGGCAGAAGCCTGAAAATCTGCCTGTTAAAAGGCTATTGCTTGCAACCAGCTAATATTGCTGGGTTTCCATCTCAACTTCCATGCTTAAAAATGTCTTAAACTGTGGCCAACAAACTTAACTGTTAAAAGATCAAATCTTTGTCACATTTCTTTCTATCTTGCTCTGGTCTTAAATGGAGATTTTTTTTGATCCCTGTTCTATGTATTTGTAAGGTTGTATGGTGCAGGGGTGCTTGCACTAGCTTGCTTTATGTTGATGGAAATGTAAGGCTGCAACTGTCACTTGCAAAGCAGTGCTAATTAGCTGTAACTGCATAAACACGTTCTTGTCCTGCATTCTCGTTTAGTAGTGCGAGGTTCCAGTTGGTGCAGGTCAAGCATTTAGAGATGTATTGCATTCATTTATTTTAAAGGTCACAATTCCTAAGGATCCATCCTTATTCAACAAGACAGTTCAGATATTCAAGTTTGTGGAAGCATCTGGTTTCTTCATTTGAAAATGCTTTGTTGTATTTGGACTAGAATTATTCAAGATATTGAATAGCTTGTGCATGGAGTTTGTCAGCTATGTTTCTGTAACCAAATATATGCAGTTCTGTGTTGCAATACCTATCTCGTTAACTGCTTCATAGCATTAACTATCAAGGAGTTATCACTGAGTTTTATCTCCCTTGTTAAGGCATTGTTCTGGCTCAGAAAGAAGCTTATAATCATGAGTTATCTTCCATTTCATTTAAATTATTTTTTTAGGGACTGTGACCTCACCTTGTTGAAGCCACTCTGGCAGCTTTTTACCACCATGGAAAATAACCTGTGTCATGACATAACCAAGCCTGGCATCCTCCTTCCCCTTCATCGTGCACTCACAGAACTCTTCTTCATTACAGAAAATAAAGCAAATGTAAGCAGACCTTTTTTCCTGTAAACCTCTCTCTCTTCCCGGGCACTTGGAATGCAGTGTTATGCTGCGTTTCTTCCTTGCTTCTTGGAAAAAGTACATCAGCACTTTGTATGCATTGGACAGATTATGAGCGCTTTTCCTGAGGGAGTTCAGTGAAAATCTTTATGCAGAGACATACTACCTCCTTATCAATCATGGGACCTGGAGAAATAGACACGGTTCTTCCCAGCATAATTAAGGATGCATGCCCCGAAGTCATGGGGGTAGACGCAGATCAGTAGTAACCTTTTGGAACGTTTTACTGTAGCTTCTGCTGAGCTGGTTTTGAACCCTGTATGCTATGTAGTATAGCTATCATGTGCAGACGCGGCGAGGCACAATCAGAATCTATAGTCTTTGAATACAGTTAGGACTGTACTTAAGTCCTATAGTCTTGAACCTAATTTTGATTACCTCTATGGACACTACAGGAACTGAAATTCAGATTCTAATAGGACCACAGCTGTGTTAAAAATACCATACTTAAGTAGTTTCATGGAACATTGTTTCTGAATGCAGGAACTCGGATCTCTGCAGGACTACTTGCTTGCCTTAAATACCGAAGATCACCTTCATCGCTGCACAGCACAGGTATTAAAATTCCTGGTGTGAAAGAGAGTCATTTCTGATTTGCTAACTGGGTTTTATGAGGTAGTTTTACAGCCACTATTGATTACCATAAGATTCCAAAATTCAGTATCATGAACTTGATTCAAGATCCCTTAAAGATAAAATGCCAGTACACAGATCGGTATCACCTCTCAGTTCTTTCTTTCTCTCATCCTGCCACCCATTTAAACTTTCCTATAAATGTAATTGTCTGTGCAGTGCCAAGTTACGAAAGGCAGGATCCAGGTCAAGCCAAAATGAAGGAAATGACCAATGTAAACTGAATCAAGTCACATAATTTAGCATTGTCATGTCTATGTATTCAGAGAAAAGTTCGCCATAAATTTTTGTGTCTATCTTCAATTTTCATCGTTTTGGTTTTTTTTTGAGACAAATCATTTTTTTAGATCACATATTAGCATGCTTATTGGCAATGAAAAAACCCATTTACTCATCTTTTTTAAGTTGTTTAGCCCAGATAGCTTGGTGAGTGCTAGTGCAAGGCCCTGTCTGGATCTTTCTTCCACCTTAGCTCTTGGATGATGTGGTTCTGCTGAGTTCCTGTAGATTGAACCTGTTCACAAACATCTGTCTGACTGAAGCCTGCTTCTTCCCTGTCTTGCAAGTAACGCGACAGAATAACACTGTGGGTTTTGTTAGGTTCATCCATTTAAATTGCCTTGTCATTCATATAAAGAGATGGTTAGTAGATTCAGGTGTCTGAGCAATTGGAAAAGCAGTTGCCTTGTGTTAACTGCCCATAGCTGCAAAGATGCATGACAATTACTACTTCACCAGAAGATAGATGGGAAGAGATCAGCCTATTCCCATCTCTGCTCAATGTGCAGCACAGAGTGGCTCTTTGCAACATGGAGTAATAATTACTCAACGGTAATAATCTTTGTGATGCTTGACTTTCTTTTCCTCCTCCCCTCCAGGCCCTGAAAAACATTGCTGCTATCAGCCTTGCCATTAACTATCCCAACAAATCAACAAGTTTCTGGAATGTCTAATACTGGCTCCTGGCTGGAGTGCATGGGATAGAATAGTTTGTCCATAGGAACCTTGGAACAAACATCTTAACTCCATTCAGGAAAAAGATCCTTAAGCTTCAATGTATGAGCACTATACAGCCTTTCTTCCTTCCACTTTGATGTAGAATTTGTAAAAGTAAAAGCGCACTTCAAAGAAAAAGCACATTTTGGAGTAACTCATGCGTCACCTGCAGTTGCGTATGCACATATTGTAGCATGTTAGAGTAAACAGAACAGTATTTTTTTTTTATTCAGAAGAAGCAAATGAGAAAAGATTACCTGACGTGTGAGAATGGAAGGCTCTGTGCTGGTATCATCTGCTCCCAAGAAACTGGAAAATAAAAGCTTTAAAAGTCTTGCCGAACTTAAGCTAGTGCCACTAGCAGAATCCACTTTTCTTTGGAAGTGAAACAGGCAAAGCAGACTCTTAGTGGGCTGCAGAAATGGCACGTGCTTGAATCCTGCTACGTTTCATTTTGCTTTTGAAAGCCACTACTCATGGAGGAAAACTTCAGAAGCTAATCCATTACTAAACTTCAGTACAAACAGCAGTTAAAGAATTCCTGTGGCAGAGCTCCCTTGTGAGAAGTGAACGGTTCTACTGGTCTCGTTTTGTCAACCACCTGATCTTATCCTAACTCGTCTCCAATGCTTTTTTCTGGCGTCGGGCAGAAACAGCAATGGCTGCCCTTGGAGAAGCTCAAGAAGAGGTTGTATGGGAAACTGAGGAGTGCTGGCTGTGATACATAGCTTGTATGTTTCCTAAAGATCACATATTTACAAGAAATTATTCCTGACTTTTTTTAACTCTTTGGGTACTGATGGCTCAGGAGCTTTTTCTGACAAATGCTGGGGAAACCCTGATTCTTGGCATTAAGTGGTGAGGATTAGTGACTAACCTGACTTATCTCATATAGCAATAACTGCATTACTCCTGCTGAATGTGGACCTCTGTTGAAATAAATTGGCTTTAATCTTGCCCAAATAAACTGGTTATTCCCTTTCCAAAGACAACTGCAAGGAGCTTGTAGGGATTTGTTTGTTAAATAGCTGACTAGTTTTCTGAATGTAAAGTCTTCAGAACTCTTGGATGTAGATTTTTACCCTGTTCCTTCCCCCCACCCCCACCCCACCCCCCAAAAAAGGAGAGAGAATATGAAGAAAGCACACAGCCAGGGAAATTGATCAAAATGTTATAAAAATGATGGCTGTGTTGGAATGGAGTATATTCATTGGCCTATTTTGTCCAAAAGGTCAATGGCACCCGAATAGCCACTGAATAGCACTATGCAATGTGCAAAGGAAATCCTCATTTGAGAACGGCATGATGCTCTTCCAGCCAGCTGGGACTTGAGAGAATCTTAAAGGTGGTGCTATGTCCCTCTGGTAGGGAAATACACGCTGTATTTTAATGTTCCCATTTTCAGATGGTCATTGGTGCTGCAGCCCTAGAAATAGCTACCTGGTTCCCAGCCCACCATATGAGTATGAAGGCCAGTGTTGCTGTGGGAAAGGACATTAAATTGGAAAAGTAATATACTTGAGCAAACAAGTTTAAAGTGGAGGTCCCCAACACTGGCTCCAGGGAGCACTGTGCTATCTATGATTCTTGACTTCAGAAATAAGGTATCCGTCTTAGAAAATAGCAGATCCCAGAGTTTAGGAAGAACTTGTCTTCAGCCAAAGACTCAAGAGAGGGAGAGAAATACTATGCTACTTTGAAACTCTTCCTTCACTGTCACATAACTGAGCATTAATTTCCTAAATCCATGGATAAAAGAATATGCAGTTTCCTCATTTTAGTCCCTCTTCTGAGTGATGCCTTTAATTTTGGAATCTGCCTGCAGGGGAGGGAAGGAGCTTTCCTGATTAGCCGTGTGTCACTGACCTGTTGGAGCCAGCCAGGCAATGAAGGTCAGTGCAGCCAAACTGTGGACATTTTCAGAAGTCCACGTTTCATTGAACAGTGTGTTCTTCCAGGGGCAGACAAGCGTTTTCATATTGCTGTTTTTAGTGTGGACATCCTTCTCACTTTCTTAAAGTGAGCCCCTGGTGAAATGGTGTAGTTACTCTACAGGCTGACTGTGCAGTATATGCGGCATGTACAGTAGTTTGCTGTCGAGATCTGCCTCAGTATATTTACAGAAGGTTTTTCCCTTTTTTTTGCGTCAGGGATACAGACTGTAAATAGATCCTTATCTGATCCTATCATAGCATTTCCCCATTCATATTTCTGTTGGACTGTGTGTTATATATATATATATATATATATAAAATATATATATATAAAAATATATAACATTGTTTATAAAGGTTGTAAGAATGATGCAGGAGTGGCCAATGTTACTAGCTAGGTATACCACTTACTACCTTTATCAGCAGGTCTGCCAGTCAATCCTCTTGTTCTCCCAAAGGACTGCCTGTGAATTATCTGCTAAATATTATTTCCACCCACTAGATGGAACTGAAGGACTATGACCTGAGTTGACACCGAGTCTCTCATTGACTGCCTTACAATTGATCATACATTGTGCATTTTTAAGAGGCAAGAAACATTGATTTTTTTCCTATAGTTTTAAAAAGGGGGAGGGGAGTAACAAAATGAATTTAGTATTTATGATGATTAGTAGCTCTTTGAACTACTGCAGCAGTTTGACATGGATGCAGATGATACTATTGATTAGTACAAAACTGGCTGGAAAACAGGTATGCTGAAAAATGTGCCTAAATAAAAATCGTTGTGTTCTAAACCACATATGATGTATTTAAGCAAACCAGGTTGTTCCTAATGATACATTTGACTTGCTTTCATTCAGTACTTTAAATGAAGTTTTATAATTTCTTTTCTTACGGGTTTACAACTTTGCGATTTTTATCATTTGGTTGTTTACAATATTATCAGATCTTTAGAATTATTCCAGCTCAGTTCACATGTACAAAGAAAGTTATAGATGTGGGTAACATATGCAAATGAAGAGAAATATATTGTAAAAATTATATAAAAAAAAGTGACAACAAAGTGTCTGGTTTTCTGTTTTTCTTTCCCTCACCTCACTGAAGATGAAATGTTGAATTTTCAGGGAGATCTAGGGGTTTTCTTTTGAGCCCTGATTCTTGAAGATGGGATAATTGCAGGCAAAGCTACTTGTCCTTAAGAAACTATTATATAGTTGATATTGTGCCATGCAACACACACATCACAAGAGGCTTCTGAGGCTTGAGTCCTTCGCCCATAACTTGGAGTTCCATTGATTTCAACAGGCAGGTTGTAGAGTTGCAAAAGATTGTGGCACCGGTGTCTTGTTCAGGCTATAAAGTTCCTAGATAGTTTGTCTTGGCTATAATGGGGATGCATATTAGGGGCGTGTGAAATGTGGGCCGTATTTGATTCGGGTTCGGCCCGAATCGGGGACGGTGATTTGATTTGTTGATTCGAATCATTGTCCCGATTCGAGCTGGCTGAATCCAAACCTGAAGATTTGATGCTGATTCAGCGAATCAGTGATTCGGCCGTAGACACGGCTTTAAATGTTTTTTCTACGTACCTTGAGGTACCAGCCATGGCTCGTGAATGCCGCGATGGTGGGGTAGAATGGAGTGTCCCACAAGAGTGCCGGGCTGGGGGGCTGCTTGGCGGCAAACCTGGAAGTACTTCTGGTGCATTTCCAGGTCTGCTGCCAAGTGTTGGGCGGAGGTTGAGCAGGTCTGGGGGTTTTTTCCCCTTGAAGTGAGAAAGATGCAGTCTCCTTTGGCACTTGCCCATTCTGTATGGACTGGTTGTTTTTTCCTGTGGTGCGTACACATACAAACATTCTGAATTACCACGTTTACTGAATACAGGCTGATCACCTGAGCTGGATATGCTGTGCTAGAGGGATGCTTACAGGTTAGTCAAATCTGTCATCTTGCTATTGCTTTAGTGGGAATAGAATCAAACTGGAAACTAGCTAATAAGTTAGTGAGCAGTCATTGATATGAGATGCACTACATTTTCTGAGCCTGTTTCTTGTAGGAATGAAGCTTTGCAGTATGCTTTGAAGCAACATAAATGCCATTGAGCTTGCCTAAGTCCCTGCCTATTCCCATGGAGCCAACAACATGCTCCCTTCAAATTTTTAATTTTCCTCTTGTGCAGGACGTCAGGCATCAGAACTTTTCTAAATTGCCTAGAGGTTGAGCTTATGCTGGTGTTACATGTGAAAATGGTAGTTTTTCCACCCCCACTATTGCTTTCTATGGTTTTCTCTCCAGTTCTCATTTAACCTTACTAGCTGCTAGGAGTGCTTGGTCAGGGCCAGGATGGCTTAAATCTCATTCTCATCAGCATAGGATCTCGCTCAGTTCAGCCAACAAATGGTCAAGAAAAACAGTCTGTTGCCACCTACCCCTACAGCAAATAATGTTCAGCATCTTCTGTGTAGGCCTTTAAGAGACTAGAGCCTTTTAAAGAAAGTTATATTGATTTAAGAATTTGGTGTGCCTAAACTTGCACCAGTTTAGATAAACCAGTGCAAATCCCTGTGTGAATATGCCTATTTTGGACTCTTAGCCAATAAGACTCTTATGTTCTATAAAGAGTTTTATGACTCTCTTCAGTTCTTCAAGCATCATTGATGCTGAGGAAGAATATGCAAGCTTAGAAAGGCTTTATTTGCTTGAAGGAGAATCTACTTTTGAAGTTTGTTTGCAACCCTTTCATATATTCTTGCGACCCACTTTTGGGTCATAGCTTATGGGTTGAGAAACCCTGACTCTAACCTCT
>JAGPOW010002118.1:4017371-4032410 GCA_030014935.1 Caiman crocodilus | reverse complement strand
TGTTGACTCTCTTTTTTTCAGTGATGAAGCAGAACCAACATGAATCTAACTGAAAGGACCTGAGCTTTGTTTTGTGTTTGTAAAGCTCTTTGAGATGTTTGAGTGATGGGGGCAATATAAACTTGCAATATTCTCTTGTCAGGAATAGCATCCAACCATTTAAAATGAAATGTGAAATATGTTGGCGGGTTTTGGGAAATTACACGCCATTCTCCTTGTCAATGTTGGGCCTAAATCTTAAAAATCAGTGCATCCGCAGTGGCGTAAAACCTGCGGCTGCAAGGGCAGAATCCATCTCAATAGTCCAGTTCTGTGATTTCCTTCCGCTTGCTTATGATAACACTAATAAATATGTGCTGCTTTAGTTTTGAGACAAGTCAAACCATGAGCGACTGCTGTGAGTGGTGGCTATTTGTCAGGTAGCAAGCAACTAACAGTCTGATGAATCCCTAAACCACCCAGGCTTGGTTTTGGAGAAAATTTTACACGTGCTTGTGCTCATTTATTGTATTTTGTGAGGTCTTTCATTGTACATGTGCCTTCAAGCAGCGGGCATTACAGCAGGTGTTGTATAGTCTGAGGCTCTGTTCTGACATCACTTAAACCAACAGTATAGCCCCACTTCATTCATTCCTTGGAGCATCTGACTCGAGTACGTTAGCGGTTGAGACATCACCACCTTTGCTATGGTTCGTCAGCCCCTGGCGGTAAACACTCGGGTCCTGGAATGTCCATTTTCCTGCTGTCGGGTATTTCCTTTAGCCTCTCATTCCACATCTGTAGTCTCGTCTGCCTGGATGTGGCATCGAGAGGTTGGGTGATGGCAAGGAAACTCCTGCATGACTTCAGACGTTTGTGCGCTGCAGGATGGTCATACAATGAGTCTCTCTCATCTTCAGTTTGTCTCAATTGTTCTATCCTGCTGACCACTTCTCTTCTGATGTCAGGTGGAGCAGGTACACACTGTTTAAGCTGGTAGGCTTCAGACAACTTACAGCAGAAGCATTCACATCATGACCCCTGTCAGGTAATACCTGTGAATTCTGCTAAAACTCCAAACCACGATTTTGAGTTCTTAGAAGTGGATTCTGTTGTCTTCACAAACCTGTCCACGCAGTCTTTCCCATATCTCTGTGGTGTACCAGTAATACTTGGCCTCAGCTCAGACTTACCCTCCCACCACCAACAAAGAAGCCCTAAAGTTGGTTTAGCTGCAGTAGACAAAACACCAAGAAACAGTTTAATTGAAATGGCTTTATTCTCTCCTGCAATGGCTGTGGGTGACTGTTGAAAAGCATCTTCTGAACCACTCATCTGTTTAATTTCATAATCTGTTGGTAATGTATTTTCCCATGGCTCTACAGTGTAGCCCACACAAAGCCAGTGTCTTTTGATCTTCTTTTGTATGAGCGGTGTACCTTCATGGCACTTCCATAAGAAGTATGAACTTAGGCAACTCTGTCAATCTAGTTAGGTTGATTATCAAGGATGGGCTTTGTATCATTCCCATCTCTGTTGTTGGATGCTGGCCTGTTCTGTTCTGCAGAAGAGATTTTAGGGGTCTGAAGCTAGACAGCATATTTGTCACAACAGACACTATTATTTGTGAGTGGTTGCTCCTCAAAGGAGCAATCCTGGATGCACAAGCTAAGTCTATTCCATCTCGGAGGAAAGGCAGCTTCCTTGGCTCTGCAGGGAAGTAGCGGACCTCCTGGATCTAAAAAGAAAGGCCTACAAAGGATGGAGGATGGGATCCACTTCCAAGAAGGAATATTCTGCACTGGTCCAGACCAGCAGGGAGCAAACCAGGAAAGCCAAGGCTGCGACTGAACTCCAACTAGCTACAAGTATCAAGGAGAATAAAAAGTCCTTTTTTAACTATGTGGGGAGCCGGAGGAAAAGCAAAGGCAACATCAGACCCCTGCTAAACCAGATGGGACAACTGTCAACCGATGCCCAGGAAAAAGCCAACTTGCTAAATGGGTACTTTGCATCGGTTTTTCACCAGTCCCAAGGGGCGCACGTGCCCATTACAGGACAGGAACACCTGGGTGAGGGAGATTCCTTACCTTCCATCAGTGCCGACCTTGTGAAGGAACTCCTATTGAGGCTGGACATCTTCAGGTCAGCTGGCCCTGATGGTCTACACCCCAGAGGAGCTGGCGAGCGTCATAGCTCAGCTCTTTGACAACTCCTGGCGCTCTGGTGAAGTGCCCGAAGACTGGAAGAAGGCCAGTGTGGTGCCTATCTTCAAGAAAGGGAGAAAACTGGATCTGGCAAACTACAGGCCCATCACCCGACCTCTATCCTGGGGAAGGTCTTAGAAAAGATTATCAAAGAGGCCATTCTTAACAGACTGGCAGCATCCTGAGGGATAGCCAGCATGGGTTTGTTACGGGTAGGTCTTGCTCGACCAATCTCATTTCCTTTTACAACCGGGAGACCTATCACCTGGACGAGGGGGAAAAGATTGATGTCGTATATCTCGACTTCCATCCCTAACGTCCATGAAATCTGTGTCTATGCAGCATCTAGGCTGAGAGTCTGGGGCCCAGTTTACGCTGAGGTTTCCTGGGAGTAAAGCACTCGACTCCCTTAGGCCCTCTAGAAAATTCCCAGCGTTGGGATGCTACTGCTAGAAGCACAAGTGTCTGGGAGCCTGACAACGATAGATGCTTCTGCACTCCAAAGGGAAGGGCCTGAGGGGTGCGGACCTCTTTGCCTTGCTGGCATTAATCTTGCTTTGTTGAGCTGCAGTGGAAGGAATGCGGAAACAAAAGCTAAAGAGATGGTACAGAAACAAGTACTTTGACCCTTATTTCCTGGTTAAATTCCGCGGCCAATAATTACCATTTATCCACGTATCGTTCTCCTGCAGCTTTAGCTATATATACAATAAGATACCTCGAGAGATTTATATTTGCTTTATACTGTTTAACAGCTGCTGTGCGTTTCCCCAGAAGTGGCTGTGTTTCACTGGGCTGCTTCAGTAATTCCTAAAAATAGCTTGAATTACCTGGCTGCTTCAGAACGAGCACCCCGATATCTGTGCCTACTATTTTAAACATTTTCTCCTGTCGCTTCTCCTTTCTGACAAATACAAGGCTTTTGTTTAAGATTTCCCTGCCTCGGTGGCCTGTTAGAATAACCAACCTGTATAATATGCCAAGGCCTCGATTCAGCAGTTCTCCATACATTAAAACACATTGGTACGTGTAGCTCTAAAGATGAGCGCATGGTTAATTGCCTTGAACAGAGATGGACTGAACTGTGTGCTCTAAATGTTTGTTGACTTGGGACCTAAACAGGGCATGTGGTTAATATTATGTTCATGTATTTTTATGCCCTGCTGTTGAAAGCAGTATCATTTCTATAGAAAAAGGTAAAAAGATGCTGAATTCTTGAGCTGAGTCAAGAGAACCTCTATTCTTATCGATCTGCGTAAGCGTAAGTCGTGTCTCAGTCTTTCTCACTATTTTTCTTTACCTAAACCTCCTACAGTAAAACACATTAGCCAAAAACATCAATGTTTTTCAGCACTCTCTTTTTAAGCAAAACTTGGTTTTTCTACTCAGAAAAATTGGCAGATTAGACTTTTTCTTCCTTGAACTAGTGTATTTTTCCACTTTTATTTTTAATAATATTTTAAGTCTTCCTCCTAACTAGAATGTTTCCAATACCATTGAAGTGGAGACGGCATTCAATCCTTATCAGGGATTGATGTGTGAATTCGTCCATGTGAAGAAGAAAACAGTGAGGCAACATTGCTCGTTTACATTAAAAATGAAGGTTCATCCCGCATCCTTGTAATAAAATGCATCTCACTCCCCGTACCTGAATATTTTGCATTGCGTTTGCTGCCCTATTGAGCTGGTTTTCAGTGAATGAAGCACTAGCACAGGTGACCCAAAAGGCTGTGGGACCTGTCATTCAAAGTTAAGTGCAGGTTAGACGAGCACGTTTCTTTGTGAGATCTTTCTAGCTGCCTAACACGGTAGTTAAGAGGGCTGAAGAAAATCCCTTTTTGGCTCCATTAGTCTCTTCCTATTGCACGCTTTCCTACAGCATCGTTTATTTTCGTGTGTGATGTGACAACAATTGCCAGATGCCCAAAGTGCTTGTGTTGCGTCTTGTAAAGAGTGAACACTACAAATGGGTATCTCCTTGTGCTGCTGTTTACATGATTATGGCAAACGTCATGGCCCGTAGTAGGCAATTATGAAGTATACTGTCCCATTTTAAGAGCTTATGCTATGTTATGAGGCCACCGTCTGATCCTGTGCAGTGTAGACAAGAGCTGGTACGTCTGTCAAGTGTGCCCAAATTCCTGAGTGCCTTGACTTGCCAGTGAAGAACACCGTGTCCCCAGGCAGCGAACGGGAACGCCTGTTCTCGGAGCTTCGACAAGCGTGACATACGGCTTCGGTGAAACGGCGAGGGTTTCCACCCACAGAGCTGCTGTCTGCCAGCCTCTCAGAGCAGTTCCCTTCAGGGTGGTGGGTGTGTGTATTGCCAGTCTCTCTGCTCTTGTTGATGGAAGGTACTTCCCCTCTACTATGGGGGCGGGCAGGGAAGGCTTACCTTGTCTTAGCTTGAGTGCTGTGAACTGAAGAGGGAAAGATTGTGTGCTGATTGACTCAAGATACCTCTGATCTTTGGTACCTTAGGGGCTCCTGCAGTATCCGTATGGCTAGATCTCACTTCTGTGTCTTAAGTAGGCTAAAGCTTTGGACCAAGTCTTAACTGGACGCCTACTAACTGTCAGGCACTTGGCGTATCTGGATTTGTCTCCAGGTGAGCATCTCCAGAAAACGCCTAGACAGTATCCTGGTCCCCAAATTAGGTATACTTTGTCTCCACAAGGGCTGCCCAGCTTAGGTCTTGGGCCTCGAGGCACAAACTTCCTTCTATGATCTCGCGCTTGGTCAGGGCCTTAACCAGCGTGTCCTCCCTGTCACTGGCGTACGCCTGACTTGGATGCAGTGCCCGCAGTTTGGCACGCGCAGGGCCAGCAGTTGGATTATCCAGTGACCAGGCAGCTCCTGTAAAGCACAGTACCATTTGTTCAGCCCAAAAGCACTTCAGTGAAAGCAGATCTTAAATGAATGAACATCTTGTGCACATGCTTGGCTTGCCAGGTGGTCATTCATCTGCTACATGGTGGCCTTGGCAGGCTTAAAGTGCTGCAGGATCTCCCCGCAAGGCCTGTCTCTCTTAGGAACAGTCTTCTGCCTGTCGGTGTTTCGGACTGAGTGCCTTTCTCTCTCAAAAGAGACTCTCTGTCCACCTGAAGAAGGATGTTTATACCCGAAAGCTTGCAAAGAACAATTTTTCCAACTCTTTCGTTGGTCTAATTATATGGTATCACATTTGCCCAAAGAACCTTGGCTTTCAAACGACATCAGACCAGTCTGCTGCTTCCCCAAGCAGTAAGACTTGAATGCTTGTTACCTGGAGATTTGCCTCGCTTGCCTGTCACTTCTTCCCCTACGTATCCTCACCTCTGAGCTACTCAGCACTCAGTGGGGTGGGAAGTGCTAAGTGTGCTTGTGCTCAGCTCCCATCTACCTGCTTGCCTTGTGGGCTCTCAGGTGTGTGTCTGTTCTCTACATGATTCCTGAAGCAAGCGTCTCCAGGGAGTGCCTGGGGGTGGGAGAAGAGCCAGCAGCCTGCAGAAAGTTCTTCGCTCCTTTCCATTCAATACCCTGGCAGGAAAGAGACTAAAATCACAGCAATGTTCTCCCAGCAGGGACTGAACTGCTGCCCCAGCGTTCCCCTCTCTGATATGCTTCCCAAGATAGACTGTGGCTGGCCGTCTCCCGAGGATTTGTGGTTCTCCTCAATCCAAAGCAAAAGGCGGAAGTGTCCTCACAATGTTTAGTCGGTCTCTGAGCCAGCTCATGCTATGATAGAAGGGAGAAGAAAAGAACGGATCTAAGTGAAGTGGATAAAACGAAGCTAGCCGGCCAGGGCCGGGCAGGTTGTCTTCATTTTCAAATCCATTTCAGGCATCTGATCTCCGTGCCTCCCCCGCTCCGCAAGAGTTTTCCGAAGCTCCATTCCTGGCAGAAGGTGAGTCCCTGCCTCACCCATCCTGATAATTGCTCACAGTTCCCTTTCTTTTGGGGGTTTGTTTCTCTTGATAGTCCTTTGGTAACCCATACGGCATCTCTGCTGGAACTGAGACCCCTCCGTCTGAGCTGCTGCTGCATCCGGCTGGAAGCTGCCTGTCTCCAGTGAATTCTTCTGTCGCCAGCTCCCTTGGACTGGCATTACTGCTTTTCATTTGCTTCAATAAAGCACCGGCTCCAAGGCAAGCCCTGCAATAGTAAATATGGTTGACAACGAAGTCTTGTATCATTTTGCCCAAGGCTGCCTTAAGTTGCAGGCATGTTAGTGTGGTAATAAGATTACATATGCGGAGTCAGGCAATTGTCAGCCTTGATCTATGACTTTAATTACAAACTAGTCTCTCGGTAAGTCTCCGATAAGTCAAAAGAAGTTAATTGTAACTCCAAATCCAGCTTCCTAGCGGTGCAATTCTTTATTCATGCGGTGGGTTTTTAAGCTCTGGCAAAACTTAAAATGAATGTTTCTTCTTTCCACGGATCTTGTATCAACAGAGCAGAGACTTTTGTTCTAGTGCCGCGTATACCAACTCTACGTTCACATACTCTGGGCTGCATTATGCACGCAGCCATGCTGCCAGAGCCCCTGCTAGTTCACTGACTTCAGTCACCTGGCTCTTGATTTGGTTGCTGTGCTGACCGAGGGCAGAGCCTGGCCCTGTAGTCTTTTTGATCACGGAGTGATGGGGTGTCCAGCAGTGTTATTGAACTTTGAGCACTGCCTTACCAAGCTTGGCTGCCTTAGATGTTCCCAGCTGATTTTCACTGAGCTGGAAATCATAAAGAATGGGGGCCAAGAATGAGGACTTTGAAAATACAGAGGAAATGAGACTGAACTTGGAAAAAAATGTTAATTTAATTAGTCTGAAGGGAAACAGTTTGGAACAAAGAAAGAGAGGGGGGAAGTGGGGAGGGGAGCAGCAAGGGCAACCCCCAGCCCTCCAACCCAACAACAACAAAGTCAGTCCTGAAGTTAATTCTTGACTAATTAAATGAGTGCATCGATGGGAAGCCGTGGTGGAAGGCTAGATAAGGCACTGGTTGGGGATCCCAGGGACCTGAATTCTTTTGCTGAGTCTGCCATGGCCTGCTTCCCACTTGGAGCCTCTACCTGCCATCCCTCCCTCTGTTTGCTTTGACTGTGAGCTCTCTGAACTGCCCTGTACTCTGTGTCTGTACAGTGCCTGGCCTGAGATGGCCTTGATATATGAGTTTTGGGAGGAAGTGGGCTGAAGCAGCCAAAAAAAAGGAAGAGTAGTGGCAGTGTGACTTTTCTGGAAGGCTGCCCGCGTGAGACAAGTCTATGCCAAGCACTAGAACCGGTACTGAACTGCAAAAAAAAAAGAACCTGGCTTTGGTGAAGGTGTGATGTGGAGTAAGACTAGATGCAAACGCCTTCTTTTTTCACGTTCAAGGTTTCACAGCCAAGCCCAATCAGTGTAGCACTCTCCATCTATGCTATGCAGTGCTCAAGTACCTCCATGTGTGTTAAGCCATGTCATTGATGCGTGTTATGCGAAATGATTTCCATGCTTCTCCCCAGGCCCTCAGCAGATAAATTAAGAAAGTTCCAAGTTTTTAACTTCCAGCGATAGCCCTTTTTTTTTTCCCCATCCCCTCTCCACAGGATATTGCGAACTTGTTCATTCCAGCGGCTCTTCTCTGTTAGGCACTTCCTCTGCATCCTGATGAAACAAGAGGGAGGGAAAATCTTATTATGCAACCACCAGCACTTACTGGATCTGCTTCAGCTCTCGGGCATGCGCCGGAGCCTGAAAGTAAGCCGTGCAGGTGCTGCCTTCCCTTGTCCTTGCGAGCACTTTCCTTTCTCTTCCTCCTGCCACCTCCCACCAGCCAAACGCTCTGCTGAGGCAACACAAAGTTCTGAAATATTGATTTGACCTGCACATCATTAATTATTTTGCTTGGGCTAGTGCCAGCTCCTGCAGGAAACGCTTGGGAGCGCAGGAGCTCTGAATAGATGCCGCCCGGTTAAAGAAGTGAGTGTCGTTCAGTGTCTTGTCAGCCAATGACTATTTCTGCTGCAGCAGCGAGGGGGAAGAGACGGATGGTTCAGTGGCTAGAGCAATGACCTGAGCCCTAGGTGCAAGCTCCTGCTGCTCCGCTAGTTGCTTTTGTGGTGAGGAGACTTGGCTTCCTTCTCAGAGCAGAGGCCAGAGGAGAGAGGCTTTGCGGGCAGTTGAGATGATGCTTCAAGTCAACGATTAGAAGTGGGGCCCAGCAGCCCAAGGAGGCAGATGGCGAGAAGGAACATGTGCAGAGAGGAGACGTCACGTAGCAAGTGCGTGGATGAGCTGAAGTCGGAATGCAGGCTGACATATAAATCTGTGCAGGAGATTTGTATAGGGGAATTACTGTGGGGGAGAAAAGTTGTTTGGTTGGGTTTTTTTTTATACCGGTTCCTGGATTTGGGGCTGGACAGTTTAGGAGCAGGCTGTCTGTGATGGGGTCTTCCAGGAGTGGCAGGGGGGCCTCGCATGAGCTTTGCAGAGTAACCGGTGCATCTCCATGCCAGTGTCATGCGGCAGACTGGGACCCCAGCTGCTTGGACCTGATGAGAAGAAACCCTTCCTTGAGCATTTCCATCAGGATACCTTTGTGAGTAAGAAAAGCTGTTGTTCCCATGGGAAAGGGAAGGCAACAGGAAGAACTTGCTGTTTCACTTTCTTCCATGTTCAGGGAGTCTGGAACTGTCCTGAGCTCTTGGGTCCCTCTAAAGGCCTGGGCAGGGCCAGCGGGGCAGCAGACTCCCAAGTGCTCTCCTTACCCAGCAAACAAGGAAGCAGCGGGCAGAGCTGAGGCATTTCATAGATTCGTGGATGTCAGGGTCGTAAGGGACCTCAATAGACCACCGAGTCCGACCCCCTGCATAGGCAGGAAAGAGTGCTGGGTCTAGACGACCCCAGCTAAATGCATATCCAGCCTTGATTCTTGATCTTCTTTCCCTCGTTTGCCAATTGTGTGACCCTTGAGGCACGAGCTGGGCAGAATGAGTCCTTGCCCTAGTCCCTCTCTCTTGGCTTTCCTAGGAAAACCACGGGCTCCAGCTTGAGCCCTCCCTCTGTCTCTTCTCTCAGGACTGATGGACACGCTGGCTTTTCCATTTAGCACGTTGCATGGCAGCCTGTGCAGGCAGGAAATGTCACCAGCTAATAGAGCACGCTTCATGGTAAATAAGGTCACACAAGCAGCCTTTTGTGACTATCGACTGTCCCATTGCTATAGCTACCACGGCCTCAGCGGTCGGACACACCTGTTTGTTTTTCCAGTGCCTTTCTGCTACTGTCAGATTTCTTGGCTGGCTTAAAAAAATCCTGCTCTTTGTTCATACACATTCATCATTGTTCCCTTTAAAGCAACTTCTCCCTCCCCTGCTACTTCTGATTGCTTTGTTTAGGGACAGCATGCGCTGAAGGGGAGTTGGCTCCAAATATATTTGTCTTGTGCAGGGAGGGGATTTCAGCAAACTTTTCTTCCCCACCCTTATAGTCCTTAGGCCCAGCTGTAACTTTTAAAATGACGGCCCCAATCCTGTAGCAAAAAAAGCTCTAATATTCCCACTTGAAGCGTATTTGATACCCAAGTCCCATAAAGGACCCTATGCTGACCAAAGCTTTTTCCCTTTTTTTCTTCTTTTTTTGCCTTTTCCTGCTGCTGTGCTATCAAATATATCTCTATCATTCATTTTATTTTCCAGTTGGCCCTGATCTCGGGCCAGGTATCCATTGTACTGGGCCGTGTCCAAATGTAGTGAGAGATCCTGTCTTGCCCTGGGGACTGACGGAGGACGGACTGATCTCATCCGCCAGATGGGGGCCTGAGTTTTGGGGAGCTGAAACGATTTGCCTGAGATCACACGCTGGCTGTGTCTGAAGTGGGAATCGAGCCAAATATCCTGAGTTCTGGGCTTTAGCTTCACGTGCCCACGAGGCCTGCTAGCACGGTCTAAAGGCAGGAAACAGTATTTGCTCTTCATTCTCTGACAACTGTGCATAGAAAAGAGCTGTCTGTTTGTGTTTTGGCTAGAGAAACTGAGGCATGAAGAAGACAGCTGCTGCCCAAGATCACGCAACTAAAGCAGGGGCAGACCGAAGAATAGATGCAACGCAGGGCTGGCTAGTCTTCAAGTCCTAAGTGCCTGGAAGAGCAAGTAGGTTGATCTCCCTGCTTATGTTCCTTGGCCTTGGACGCCACCGTGTATTGTTGCATTAAGACCTGTGATGGGTTAAAATCCCTGCCTTTGCACTTTTCTCCGTCCCCCCTTTTAATTAAAGGCAGCCTGCACTCTTTAAGTCATAGTGAAGACAGTTTACGCTAAGCAGCCAACATTTATCTGTGTAAGCAGCTGTCTTCACATGGGAAGAAGTCTCCGGCTGATTTTGTTGTTTACTTTGATGAAAGTTGAGTATAAGGACAAAGCCCTGAAGCTTTATCCTTTTGAGCCCACTGACAGTCCTTGTGTCCTTGTCCTGGGATTGGCTTTGTGGGATATTTGGTAAAGGATTTGGGATGTGTGTGCCTGAAGGTGCAGGGGAGGTTAGCTGCATGAAGCATTTGTGGAAAGTGTAAAAAAAAACAACCAAGTGTCCTTAATGTTTGTGTTGAAAACTTTCACTGTAGTTTATGCTTAAACACTGGCCATCACCATGAGAATGCTTTGGCATGGTTCCTTCCCGGAGGAAGAACTAGCAATTATAAGACTATGAGACTATTTTGTCCCAAAGGCTGGAAACCCTGACTCTGCCACCACTTCACTGTGTGACCCTGGGCATAACCTCCCTTTCCCACCCGCCTACCTTCTCTGAAACAGACTCCCTTAAGTGATGGCTTTTAACATTCAACAAATGCTAATAATAATTGTCTTTGCGACAATAATTTCTTAACTTCCTCAGATGTGGCGGTGGTGATGATACTGGATGCAAAAGCCAACAGTTGGGCTTCTTCCTAAATGTGTTGAGTTGCTCACCAAAACCTCAAGTCTTCATGACAAAATTTTCCTTGCTGGGATCCCGAAGAGGTGCTGAAGAAAGGACGCGACAGCAGTCTTTAAATACCTGATGTTGCCATAAAGAACAGAGAGAACACCTTGTTTCTCTTGCTGCAGAGGGCAGGATGTGGACCAATGGCTTGAAGTTTCTCAAAGTAGGCTTAGGCACAATATCGTGAAAAACTTCTTTGCTATTTGAGCAGTGGGGCAGTGAAGGAGACTGCCTAGGGAAGCTGTAAATCTCTGTTGCTGGAGGTGTTCTAGAAGAGGTTGGGTAAGTATTGATCAGGGATGATGGAAGTATAGCTATGCCAAGGTATAGCATGGATATTTCTCATGCTTCTGGGCTTTCCTGGTTGCTACGCAGGGCCAGGAAGAATTTTTCCAACCCTTGCAGCAGCTGGATAGTAGTTGCCATTGCCCTCCTTTATCACCTGTGGCAGGTTAAAGTGTTATGCCTTGTGGTTGCGCGACAAGGCTGACTGTGTAGTTTTAGTAATGGGTTAGATAAGGATTTGTACGAGATGATTTGGATAGGGAGGATCTGCCTTAGGCAGGGGTTGGACCAAGCCTTCAGCCCTTTCCAGCCTCGCTTTTCTATGATTTGAAACAAAAATGAAACTAGTAAGTACCGGCTGTGGGCCTGGGCACATGCATGTGCTCTCGGATACAACCAGAACACAGGAGACAGGCAGGTTAATCCCTGCGGGTTATTCACTTTATTTGTATAGATTACCAACAAGCAGATTATATGGGCGTGTGGCACC
Source organism: Caiman crocodilus (assembly GCA_030014935.1). Lineage (NCBI taxonomy): Eukaryota > Metazoa > Chordata > Crocodylia > Alligatoridae > Caiman > Caiman crocodilus. Next base: position 4,020,507 of record JAGPOW010002118.1, on the reverse strand, counting down.
TGATGCATGCTGTGCATAGATACTGGGCATATACTGGTAGCTAGAGCTCAGAAAAGTCAGTCATTATCAAATGGCCCAAATCAACAAAAATGTACTGTAAGGATCAATTTTCCCAGGGGACTAATGTGCCAGTAGTTCAGGTGCCGGATGCTATTGTGTGGAAGAGTGTTTGCTTGCTCCATATTAGCATCTCGCAAAGTCTTAGGCTGGTGCATGCTTTGCCTAAGCAACTGGATGTTTGCAGCAGGAGCAGGCGCAGGTTGTAAAGGGCTGACTGAAGTGTGTGTGTTCCCGTCTTGCTCTACAAGGTCTGATCCCAGCAGAGGCTCTACTTCAGTTCAGGTGGCGTTTGATTGAGGGAGCCTTTGAGTTCTTTCCACTCGCAATATCCTGTTGTGCACGACTGATGTACTTGCAGAATAACCCTCCCCTAGGCAGCCCCGTGACGCGTGCAGTGAGGCTAGGGAAGAAGGTTGCTTTCTACTTTATCAGTACGCTGGGAAAAATGAATTCAAGGGTACCCTGGTCTTTAGCAGGGATATAGTGAGCTTTCCGTTTCCACTCATGTCGCCTTGGACAAGCCTTCTTTCCTGTTTCTGTATTTCAATTTCCCCACCTGTAAATGAGGATAAAAATCCTCATCCATCTTGGAGGCATGTCATAAGGCTAAACTGAACCAGGCCTCCCAAATGCTGTGCTCTTACTAAGGACTGCAACATTTTTTCGTTAAAATTTGCTGGAAAAATGAGGTTCCAGCAGTAATGACTTTTATGCTAAATTTCCATCTTTGTGGAAGGTTTCCCTTTCTTTGACCACTGCCCAATGAAAAAATGTTGACCATGTTTTTTTGCGGTGGAAATACGAGGAAAATGTTGCTTGCTTTCATTTTCTCACCTTGCCAGTTTTTCCACTGCGGGAAGAAAAGGGAGACGGGGCATTTTCAGAATAAGACTAGCATTTTTCTCCTGACTCAAAAAACTTTCATATTAAATGGAAAATCATTTTTTATGGGAATGCTTACATTTCTTGGATCATCTCTAACTCGTAGCATTTATATTCTCTTTTGCCACAGCCATTGACGGTCTTGTCAGTGCATTGAGCCTTGATAAAGATTTACAGACCTCAGATCCCGTTTTTTTTTACACTCTCCAGTCAACACATGTTAAAACAAAGATTTTGCAGAAACCTGTAAAGTGAATCCACCCACTTGCTGTTAGGTTTGCTTCACTAATCCAGTAGTGCAATAGTCTCATCCCATTAAACTGATCGCCAAATGGATTAAAGCTGTGCATCAGCTTCCCAACCATCAGCAGGGACTGAACAAGATGTAAAGCTCTCCATCTATCTGGCCTACACCTCTCAATGAATCTTGATTTCCCTGATGACTGGAAAAAGAGAGGCTGCAGCAAGTAGAACCTTTAAGGTATAATACAAGGAAAACAAAGTCAAGTTTGAATTGAATGTAACAGGCTAAAAATGAAGGGAGAGAGGCATCCCTTTTTTTCATGCGGTTATGGTAAGATGCGGTATTGTGTGTACGGCTTTTCTGAAATTTCTGGGCAGTACGAATTTACATTAGCTGGGGATCTGCTGGGGATGCGAATGTGGACTATTCCCACCCCACTGCACCCCACCCAAACCATTCCCCAGAGACGATGCATTTTTTTCATCTTGCAATTTTCCTTGCTCTAAAAGTTGCTCAGACCAGAAGCATCTGTGAGTTCCTTGCATGTGTTCAAATTAAATAGTTCATGTCTTAAAAGAGCAAATCCCCCCCCCCCCCTTTATTATTCACCTCTGGGATCATGATAGCACTGCTGTAGTGGCAGGCAGCAGGGTCCCAGCTTCAGTTCTCACCAGTATGGGCAGTAATTGTATGCAACAACATGGGGTTTCCAGGCCCTCAAAGTTAGGAATGAGAATTTCATTTACCATCAGGAGGATTGTCTCGGTACGCTGAGCACAGCTTATCAGGCTCCAAACCTGTAAATAACCCATACAAAATGAGCCTTATGTCTGAGTAGATCCCCAAATAATGTACATAGATGTGGAGCCTGGTGTGCATGGATTAACTTGGTCTTGGCACATGTCCCAGGATCCGAGTCCTGCTTCTGTTTGAAATCTGTAAATCTCCAACACGCATTCATAAGCCGCTGTTTGGTTCACATGAATGTCATGGCTATTTATCCTCTTGTTTCCTCTGCGTGATTTCTAAATATTTAAAAAGTTTAAAATTATGATTAATTTTTAAAATAAAAATCATCTTTAATAATTTCCGTAAAACACTCCTGGGACATCATGATCTAGAGCTGAGGAAACTTCTCTAAATTCTCATATATCACTCAGCCCTGTGCAGTACGTGTTAATCCCCAACAATGTATACCCTGGAGTGTCTTATTGAACAGACATCTGTCAAATGCTGCATAAAAGTCAAACTGGAGCTGCCAGCTACAATAAAGTAAGCCCTGTAAAGTAAGCCCCACCTGTTTGCTGAGATGCAGACCTGCGTTTAACCAATGTTTTCAGTGGTGCTTGAGGAGTTCAGTATATTCACCAGAGAAACTTTTATCTGGTTTTCAGGCACATGTGGGCAGCATTTTCAATCTAAGGGAGATGGCAAGAGCAGTCATATATTGCACTGTATGAGACTAGTACGGGGAAAAGTTAATAATCAAAACTCTTTAGCAACGGTACATTTTTCCAGAATCATATTGTATGTATGGTATGCTCATTAAATTAGTATTTATATTGCTAATAACCAAGAATAAATTCTCTGTTGCCAGTGTGGGGGGATCTAAGCCGTACGTCAACTTTTTACAGATAGCCGCATTTTTCAGAGATTCATAAATTAAAAGGCCAGCCAAACGAATGCAGTCATTTAGTCTGAGCTGCTGTATAAGAGAGGCCATAGGACTTCCCTGAATTCCTGAAAAGGCTTTGCAAAACTCAATAGAGAGTGGAAGTTCCTGCAGAGTTGTTTACTTTTTGTTTTGAATTTTATTTCATATTACAGTATTATAAAAAGAGAAGCAGTTGCTATTGCAGCTAAGTGATTTTGCTGGTATTGAATACCTTGATGAACCTGAATTTTTTTTTTCAGAATTTTTCACTCATGGAGCATTTTGGTATTTTGGGG
>JAGPOW010002118.1:3992739-4014280 GCA_030014935.1 Caiman crocodilus | reverse complement strand
GCACATGTCACAGCATGGCTGTAAAGCACCTTCAGGGGGCCGATCACGCAGCAAATGTCACTTCTGTCAGCGCCCCTGGTTCAAGTCATGAGTGGTAGGTTAATTAGATTCTTTGTGGAAGTATCTGAAATATAGGCAGTCCTTGACTTACAGCTTTTTGAGTTACAAGAAACGGCATTTACATCTTTTGTAAATTGACTCCCTGTTTTTATGGTCCCAAGCTGCTTTTGCCTTTACGATGGTCAGCACAGCTGCATCCAGCTGGTAGGTCTGTTGTGGTGGGGGGAAGAGGGGTGGGAAGGGGCGTGGGGGGTGCAAATCAATGCCCCTGCAGCAAAGGAAGTATTGGGGCTCGGACCTGTGCTGGAGCAAGGGCTGCCCAAGGAGGGGGTGGGGCAGCCACCAGTCCGGGAGCTGTACATGTGGCAGCTTGTCCAGCGGCTCTTGCCAGTCTGGGAGGGCATGGGGCGGGAGTGGGGGTATGTGCCCTAGGATCTGTGTGGCATGGGTAGGGCTGGAGCTAAGCTGGGCTGTGCTCCGGGCAGAAGGTGCTGGGAGTGGGGCTGTGCTCCCTCGCTGCTCGCCCATCCGGCACCAGACTGAGCCACTGTGCTGTGCCTAGACAAGCGGCGCACAGCATCAGGAACCAACCTGGTCTCCCCACGCCTCCCAAACAAGCAGCGGCTTCACCCCAGCTGGGCAAGTGATGGCGGGGCATGGAGGGAGGGGCGCGTGCCTCCAGATCAGGCTGGGGCAGGTGGCAGAGTGGGGGCTATGGGAGCATTGCAGCGAGCTTTCAGCTGGCATGTGCCCCCTCCCCCCCACGCCCTGCCAGCAGTTGCCCAGCCAGGGCGAAGCCACTGCTCATCCAGGAGACGTGGAGAGGCTGGGCTGGCTCCTGTTGCTGTGCACCGCTTGCCTGGAAGCAATGCAGTGACTCAGTCTCCCACTGGCCCCACACCAGCTGGGCGAGCAACCCGCCCCACGCAGATCCTGGGGCACATGTTCCCACCCCATTCCCTCCCAAACTGGTGGCGGGAGCAGCAGCGAGAGCCGCCAGACAAACCACTACGTGTGCAGCTCCTGGACCAGCGGTGAGCAGCCCCTCCCCTTCCCCCCTCCTTGGGCAGCACTTGCCCCAGCCCCAGTCCCTCCCTTGCTGCAGGGGCATTGATCTTCCTCTCTGTCCTTCTTCCCCCTTCCCTCCACCACAACAGACTTACCAGCTAGACACAGCTGTGTCAAGTATGGTAAGGGAACCACATCCCCATTTGTAACATTGTTCCTATGGAATAATTGGTTCTGAGTTACAATGCCTCAACTTAAATGCAGTTTTCGGGAACCAGTTGTGTTGTAAGTCTGAGCACTGCCTGTACACCCACATACTGAGTAGTGCTGAGCTATTAGGTCACTGTGATTTGAAGTGTGCTGTTGACTCTGCTGGGGCCCAGCCCAATTAACTGTGTGGCAAATCGTGAGCCTTTGGCTTTAGACTAATATCACGCATGGTTTGCACTATATATAAAGTAGGTATAAAAGTGCTGCTTAAAAGTATGTTAAAAATATTAGAATGCATCACTTTTAAGCCTAAAGGTACTCAGGGATATTGATTTCAAAGTCAGTGGGCATGTCTACATCAGACATTTACTGTGCAGTAGACTAATTAGCTGCTAAATGTATGTCATGTGTCTACATGTGCACCCCTATTAGGCTGGAGTAAACTAATTAACTCTGCAGCAGACTAGTACTTGTAAATGCAAGTCTTATCCTGCTGTGGCATTTTTTTTTACCCCACAGCAGTGCATGTGTAGACACTGCCCCAGCTGCCTAGGAAACGAGGGGGCTTCAGTGAGGGGGCTGCCTGCCGGAGGGAGCAGCCCTGGGCTTGGCAAGCTGACCCCCTGGATCTCCTGCCAGCTGGGGCTCCTCTGACCTGGCTCAATGTGCTGTGGTCCTGGGCACACGTTCAAACAGCACACCCAGGACAAATAAACTCCAGAGCAATAAGCCCCAGCACTTATTCATGTGCATTCATTGCATGTGTAGACATGCCCAGTATTTTCTATTTGCTCATCACTTCCGTGTGCTTAGAGAGAGCAGTATTCAATTTGCTCAGCTGCCCCCCACTCCCGATTTATTTTCTCTGCTGTAGCTGTGGGCAGGGGACACGTTGAAGGTAAACTTCCAATACTTAGATTCTGTACCTGGAAAATTATAACAAACTTGTACATTTTTCCAGGTATAGAATCTAAGGAGTGGGGGGTTTGTCTCATATTCAAGGTCATTTTATATTCAAGTAAATACAGTGTATCCTTCCCAGTGTATTGTGATGATCTAAGTAATTGGCCATGGGAATGTGATCCATCTTAAATTACTGTTTCCCCGAATGCCCCCCGCTTCACCCCCACCTCCTTGTCTCTTTGATAGTATTAAATGTTTCTTTCTTAATGAATTGTCACAGAATTAAGAATCCCTATCTTTGCTGGCAGAACTGGATGAGATTTGGAAAGCCTGGATGCTGGGGAGGAGCCTTTGGGCACCCAAAATTAGATGCCACTTTTCTGCTTCTGCTTTGTCAAAATGGGGATGATGATATTACCTCCCTGTCTCTTAGGACTGGTTGGCACCGGGCAGCCAGCCAACATCAAAGCCCTGCTGTCATTCAGAGACTATGTTATCCGTTTCACTGACTAATATGAGCTAGATGATGGAAGACCGAGACAGTGGATGCCATCTGTATACTGAAGGCCTCATTCTCCATGTCCAGCCAAACCCGAACCAAGCCTCAGATATTTAGTGAATAGAAGTGGTGACGAGCAAATCTCTGCAGCATCTCGCCCCAAGGATCCCCAGACTCCTCTCTGGGATCGTCTCCAAAAGACAGATCAGAGCTGCTGAGAGCAATTCCATCTTCTGGTAGGTTGTGGGGCAAACCCCTAGCACCTTACTGTTATTGGCATCAAGGGTGCCAAATACAAATTTGGTATAAAACATTCCCATTCACTCCAAGAGGAGAGCAACAGCCAGTGTTACCAAGAGACTTTCTGCATGTATTCCTGAAACTCCTGTTACCTCTAGGTTTGGTTCCACTACCACCACCTATCCACTCCAAAATTAGGAAGACTGATACCTGGTTTTCTGTGTTTAAAAATCACAGTCTCCCATTTAAACCCCCTTCCCCTCCCCCCCCCCAGCAAATTCTCTGATTTAAAAAAAACAAAACAACAAATCCCGATTTTTTTTCCATGATTTAAAATGAAACGCCACTATACATAAAGGTGTCAGTTGAACACAATGTTTTATTGATAGATTTTCAATATTAAAGCAATTTGGAAGTCCACAAGTGGCTCAATCATTATAACGTAATACATTCTAAATACCTGTATATTTTGGTGTTAGATTTAGGGTTTTTTTACCGTGGAAAATCAGAGCTCCCCCTGCCCCCTTCATTCAGCCCAACTATGCTTCTCCTCCTCCCTCGCCACTGCTTGGTGGCACTGAGCAGCCCTGATATGCCCCTGGCCCTATCAGTTGCCCACAGCTTTGCTGGTACCCCTCACTCCTGACCTGCTGTCCTTCATCCCCAGCCCCCCAGTATATGAGGAAGAAGGTAGGTGTGTGCAGAAAGGGGGGTGTATGGGTATGGGCAGTGCACTGTGGGATGGGGGGCATAGGGTTGCAGCTGGGCCAGACCAGGATGGCTCTGGGCAGGAGCCATCTCCATGGCTCAGCTGGCAGGACCTGGCACAGGAGGGAGTGCTGCATCACCGCGGCTGCCAAGGTGAGACGTGGCGGTGGCACGGAGTGCCTCACCTATGTGACCATGGTGGCACAGTGCTCCCTCCTACACTGGGTCTTGCCCTCTGGGCCATGGGGGAAGCTCTTGCCTGAAGTTGGTTTCGCTGCAGCCTCATGCCCTGCTTTGGGCACAGAAATCTGGGGGGGGGAGGGCATGTCCGTCCACCCCCCCGACATTGCCTGTGTCCACCCAGACCCCTCCTCCCAGTGTGTCACCTGTGCCCCTCCACAGCCCCATAGACCTACCTGGAGGGAGCTGTGACAACGCTCTCCACTGCTGCCTGGCTGCCACTTGCATGTGTGCGCGTGCACATGCATATGGCACCCCCTTCCCTCTGCATCCGGTTCTCCCCAGCCCCAAGCAGCCCCTTGCAGGCTGGAACGCTGCCAGCCTGGAAGTGGAAACCCATGGTTTCCCAGGTCTTTCTCATTTAAAAGGGAAAATCAGCATTTTTCCATGGCAAATGGACTGGATACCTGCTGATTATCCAACAAAATTATCCATCAGGAGGTGGTTTTTTGAGCATAAACCTTACAATGGCTTCCTCAAGGCTAGGAGGCACCTGGCTCTTCCTTTCTGAAGATGGTTCTTTGACTAACAAGTGATCTTGGACTACTCTGTTGGCCTTTGACAGCACTGGACACAGGAAGCCTGAGGCAACCTCATTGCCTCCAGATCCCCAGCGAGTGATATTGCTTGAAAGCGTATTATTGCTGCTTTGTCACTGAGGAAGCAGAGGCAGCTTCTAGTCCTAAGCAGTCTCTCTCCGCAAAACAATATTACATTTTCTCAGAACAAGTCTTACCCGTCACTGGCTGGAGGCGGTTTGGATTTATGAGGCTCCACCCTGCCAGATTAACCCTGATTAATCCTTTATTTACCTCCTGGGAGATTGCTAGAGCTGGCGTGAGCCTGGGGTGCCAAAGAAATGATGGCAATGAACAGTAATACTGCCCTTCATTTTGGCAGCTACAACAGCATACGTTCCCAGAGATCCTCATAATTTAATATAATGGAATCTGCAGGATTAGCCAATATGTGAACAGGAACTAGTTAGGTATTCACTGAAAAAAAAAAACCACACACAAAAAACCTGCTCTATTGCAAAGACTGCATAGTGAGAGTCAGAACTAAATGGCATCATTAGTGTGTGTGTGTGTGTGCGCGCGTGCGCGAGTGTGTGAGAGAGAGAGAGAAAATACCATGGTACTAAAAAGTTATAATGGAAACCTTTTTTCTTCCACCTGGTAGCAATTAAGATTAAAAGGGTCATCATTTTTGCTAGGAACAAATGCATCGTAAGATATGGCCTCCGTCCTACAAAACTTGCAAAATCAACTTCCACCTTGCATGTAACTTCAACATAAAGGCTGAGTACAGTCAGCCAAAAAGCCCAAGGCTGAATCAATTCAGTCTTTGCAGGTTAGTGTAAACTGCAGAGATTAAACTGAAAAACAACTGGACAGATATTTATCTTTGATTCAAGAAATGCAGCCACATGCCTGCAGTGGCTCAGTCCAGAATCCAGGGGGTGCTAGACCACAGCTGTCTGACATGTAGCCAGCATGGGCTGTGTGTTCACTTTCCTCAGGAGCAGACAGCACAGCCCAGCCCAGGGCTGCAAAGCATGCTGGGATGCTGGGGGACTGTGATTTAACTTGAACCAGGAAGGAGTCTGGGACAAAAGTTTCATAAACGGGTTTGATTCAAATGAGTTAAATACTGATACTATAGTTAACCAGGTTTATTCTGAACCAGTTTCAGCCATTTTGCAACTGGTTTATGCATACTGAGTTTTAGGGTTGTGTGAAGCTTTGGGTGGTGATTCGATTCGGAGGAGATTTGACCCGATTCAGTGGCTGAATCTGAATCAAATCAGAGAACCAATTTAAAGGTCCGAATCAATTCAAAGCTCTCTGAATCTTCAGAAAAGATTTGGAGAGCTTCGATGATTCGAGCCGTTCCCAGTGGGTGCAACAGGGAGCTGCAGCTGACTCCGAGCTGGTAAGTAAGGGAGAGGGGCTGGGGAAGCGGACCCCTGCCAATCCCCCCTGCACTCCCTCAGCCCCATCCATGGCTGCCCCACTTGCCACAGCTTCCAGTACTTTAAAGAAAAGCCCCGGTGCTCACCGGGTGCTGCCGGGCAGGGGGGGTGATCCCTGCTGCCTCCCACTGCCCCATGCTGCATGGTGTTTCTTAACAGGCCAGAGCTGGCCTGAACTCGGGGAGCAAGAGGGGGCTTGGGGGGAGCTCGTGCAGGGCTCCCCATGCAGTAGGGGGCAGCGGGGATTCCCTCCTCCCCCCCAGCAGTACCCACTGAGTCGGGGGGAGCACAGGTTGTTCAAAGAGTCTCGGGGTTGTGGGGGGTGGTTTGGGAGGGCTGCCATTGCCAGGCCAGGAGAGATGGGCCAGCCTGATTCGGAGATTCAGCAGAATTGAATCGGAACAGTGATTCGCACAGGCCTACCGAGTTTCTGTTCTGTTACAGGGTTAAACTAGTTTCTGATCACTTAAACAGGTTTATGTGCAACTTCTGCCCCTAGCCAAAGTCTCATAGACCATAAGGCTAATGGGACCGTTAGTGGTTCTAACTCTGAGCTCCTGTATACCACGGAGCTCTTCCTTTAAGGCTAGAGTCCTTTGACAACTACGTCTAGTTAAAATCCCACTAGGAATCACTATGTGCGTCTCACTTACACTAAAATTGACAATTGTGTTGGTGAACACGCATTAAAACGCAGGGTATGTATTCAGTGGGATTTACCCTTATATTTGGAGTACGTATTTCAGTACATAAAAAACAAGAATAGATGATCCTAGCCAAAGACCATGGAAACAAAACAGCAAGGAGAGAACCAGTGGGAGTTTGTATCTGAGTCACTGGTTTTTCTACACAACACAGAAAGGATGTTACTGCCAAGGCCAGAAAGGGGAGAGTATAGAAGGTAGGAAACAGCCCATGTAACAGCCAGCGTTAGCTCAGAGACCTGGGCAGCAACCTCACTGCCCTGTTGAAAACATTTTCTGAACCAAAGTAATGGTTCATATTAATCCTCTGCATGCTGTCCAGTGCAAGGAGAGGGTACATTCGAGAAGCAAAGCGTTGGGATGGAAGGCAGCAGTAAGATGAACAGGAACAATACCAAAGCAGGAAGCAACCAGTGTTCCAGACACAGGGCAGTGTTCCAGACACAGGCTGTTAGTATCCTAAGTGCTTGCTTTTGTTTATTACCCCACTCAGTTTTTCGGCTCAGTATCCTGGGAAAGAGCGGCCAGGAGCCGCTTGCATTTTCTTGAATGCCTTTTGGGCCAATAAGTTGGAATGAGAGAAAAGTGCCAAAGATTTCTGCAAGACGCTTCAGGGAAAACAAGAAAACAGCTCTTAGTTTTGCCTTGGGTCTGTTTGTGGCCCCGCTCAGTAAGTGCTTTTGGTTGTTATTAGATGTTTTGGACTGTGGCAGAGGTGGGCTTTGCCTGGCCTGCCGTGGGTCCCTCAGTCCCACCCGGCCCAGGCACTGTCCAGCCACGGCGCATCCTACCACCCCCTGGGCTTGCAGCAGGGCTGGGGCAGCTCTGTGGGCTGCCTTTCTAGGCCAACCAGATGGTGGCAGCTTCTTTCATTTGCTGCCACCACTGGCCCCAGCCCCATGGTACCAGCGGGGGGACCCATACCAGAACCCTGACTTCACCCACCCCATGCCTGCTCCAGTCTCACCTGCTCACACTAAAAAGCAGCAGCAGCAGTGCTAGCCAGGCAGAAATTTATTGTGAATGTTTGATTTTGAGTATATAATATCCACTTCCAAGATGGCAACCCCCCTTCCCAAACAGAGCACTTCCAGGCAAAGGGAGGGACTTCCAGTGACAAAGGTCAGGGGTTAGGGAGTGGGACTCCTGGTCCCGAAATAACAACCAGGTGGCAGGACTACCCTTGCAGCTCTCAACAGCTTGCCAAAAGTTGTTAAGCAGCCCTCCAGCTGAAATAATTGCCCACCTCTGTGTTATGGTATTAAAAGTTGTGTGTTGCCATGGGAAAGATGAGCCTCCTGTGAACAATGTTTTGAAAACTGATGTTGGCTCAAAGCGCTGATGTCATATGGGTTAAGTACAGACAGTCAAAAAGCCCAAAGTTGAATGTGTTCAGTCTTTGCAGGTTAGTTTAAGCTGAAGAGATTAAACTAAGACAGAAGTGAACAGACATTTACCTTTGCTTTGGGGAATGCAACCACATGTCTGCAGTGGTTCAGGCCAGAAGCTGGGGGTTGCTAAAGCATGGCTCTCTGGCACCGAATCAGCATGGTCTGTGTATTTGCTTCCTCTTCCTGCTGCCCCCGAGGTCTCTTAGGATTTGCAATCCAAAATCGCAGCAGCAGAACTCTGCAGGATCTTTCATTACTTCCTCTTCCTGCATCCAGGTGCCTTTGGGATTTGTAGTCCACTGTTGTATCCTGCCATAGGTCTGAACTGGGGGAAGGGGTGTTTCAACTCCCTCCCTCCCCCACCCCCTTGTCAGCCAGCCCTCACTGCTCCAGCTAGGGAGCCCGCGGAGGGGCAGGGCCAGCCCTGCTCTCTAGAGCACAGCCCAGAGCTGCAAAGCATGCTGGGGGACTATGATTTAACTTGAACTAGGAAGGGGTCTGGGACAGAAGTTTCATAAACTGATATGACCTAAATCAGGTAAGTCTGATACTACATTCAACCATGTTTGTCTTAAACCAGTTTCAGCCATTCTGAAACTGGTTTGTGTGCACTGAGCTTCTGTTCTGTTACAGGTTTAAACCCGTTTCTGATCACTTAAACTAGTTTATATGTAACTTCTGGCCTTGGCCACAGTCACTTGGGAAAGCTGCTGCCCAGACCTAAATGCAACAGTATATATCTGCAGGAAATCTAGACACAGTCTTCGCAATGACAGTGGGTAGACCCACATCTGAGCCAGACAACCTCGACTTCCTCCCTTTCACAGATGTGCTAGTGACTTGCTCTCTGATTTTGAACAAGATTCAGACCAAAGATTTTAAAATATGGAAGTGAATTTTCTACACCTGAAAATTTGAGGTGCCAGACATTTTAAAGGGGAAGAGGAAGAATATTCAGCATTTTCATGGTGGCAGGAGAACAGGCCTCTTAAGATATTATAGCCAAAACCACTAATTAAGTTTGAAACTGTTGGGTTTTCCCATTTGTAAAGCAAAGATAATCCCTACCTCCCTCAGTTAGATGCCAGCAAAGTGCTTCAAGACACTCTGCTCTATTGCACAGCAGGGCTGTGCGAAGCTTTGGTCCCCGATTCGATTCTGCCCAATTTGGTGGCCAAATCTCAGAATCTGAATCAAATCTGAGAACCGTTTAATCTCTCTGAATCGAATCGGAACCCTCCAGATCAATTCAGAGAGATTTGGAAAGATTCAGCAATTCGGATGTAGAAAAAACATATAAAGTTGTGTCTACATACCTCTAGGTAGCAGGCAGCTCTTGAAGGCTGCAGTGCTGGGGTGCATGGAGTGTCCCACAGGAGTGCAGGGAGGTCCCCAGTGAGCTCAGCAGCAGATCCTGAAGTGGACCAGAAGCAGTTCCAGTCCACTTCTGGGTCCACCACTGGGGGCCCCCCGCACCCTCCCGGCTCAGCAACTGGTGCCTACTGGGTCTGGGGGGGTACCTGGCTTCCCCACCATGGGTGGTCCACTTCCTGTCCGCTTCTGGGTTCACCACCTAGCACATGGGGGCGGCCCCCCCCGTGCTCCTCTGTCCACCCCAGCATCACAGCACTCACAAGCTGCACTGGTACTTCAAGGTATGTAGAAAAAAACATTTAAAGCTGCATCTATGTGCAAATCACTGATCCTCCAAATCAGCATCAAATCTTTGGGTTTAGCCGGATCAAATCGGCTGAATCGAATCACTGTCCCTGATTCAGGCTGAATCTGAATCAAATAGGGCCCATTTCGCACACCTCTAATGCACAACATTGGAAAAGGATACAATAAACGCAGAAGGGTATGTCTACTGAATCATTGCAGAGTCCTAATAGGAGCAGGAAAATGAGTAGGATCCTACTTAATTTGCACCTTATGGTAGCTGCCATTGGCTGGATTTAAAATGTATCCACTTTTCAAAGCATGACTATCCCCATTGCAAGATAAGGGTGAATGATTTGACCAAGGTTGCACTTTCAATCAGTTATAGATCTAAGAATAGACCCTGATAGGGTGAGTCATTTCCATAAAGTGTCTTAACCATTAGACTGTCTCCCTGTTCTGACTCACTTAAAATACCAGGTATGTGATTTATGCTACAGATAGACCTCAACTGCAACTGCTGAGTTCAGCTCTGGATTTTGGGAATACTCAGATCTATCATTTTGGTTTGGTCCCTTAAAGAGAGGGGCTCTAAATGTGGCGTTTGGCTCTTGCTTGGGATTTCAGGCACCTCAGATTTATAGCTGTTAGGATATGAGATTCAGGGTCTGGTCATTTCTAATCTGCATTAACTGACTATAATTTAATATGATCTCTCTGTCTCAGTGTGCAGTACAAAGAACATATGTTGGCTATTTGTAATAATTAACCGTATCTTAATATTACATCAGTAATGACTGAAAATGTTTGGTAGGTTGCATGAAATATGTTGAGTGGTCCCGACTGGGTTCCTGTTAGAGAGGCTCTCCGTGTCAGTGAAGTCACTATTGTGGCCAGCACCATTTCAGCAGAGAGTACAAGGACTGAATCTGTGTGGTGAACTGATCAACCTCCCTCCCCTTGAATATGGGTCATCTCGTATCTGGGAGAGCTCCAGAATGGGGACGTTATACCTGTGTTTTGTGTGTTGTGTGGGTAAATGTAGGAATCCCGCTCCTGAATTTTTTACCACTTTGGAATTCACTTACACGGATGAGAAAGAAAATGGGGTTAATACAGCGGGCTAGCTCATGGTCTTGTTAAAATCCCTGGTCAGACTCCTGCTGACTCTCGTAGGACCTGGATTTGTTCAGTGTATATATATTGCAGATCAGCATGAGCTGAAATATGTATTGTCCTGCATATCTGAACACTCAGCAGAGGCCAGGTAATATTGCCTTGTACTGATTGAGTCTCGACTCTAGAGACTAGCTCTGAGGACATGGTCTCTGTCTCCACATAACACTTGAAATTGTTCCCAAGTCTTCTCCATTCTTTACACAGGTGACTTTTGAATTTTCATGTTTGAGGCTTTTGGCAGGAGGCGTAAGTGTTATTACCTTGCAGCCTGTCATTTGCAAGTAGCACAACGCTGCAAATGAGGAGATTCTTTTCAAGAGAATAGAAAAATGTGCTCAATTGTCTGTGAAAAATAGCTTTGTGTGTGTGTGTGTGTGTGTGTGTGTGTGTGTACAGGACCTGAGCTGCTGTCAACAAGAGCAAAAAATGAGTGACAAAACAACAAAGAATAATCTAATTTACAGTCCGTGGAAAAAGCACCCAAAGCCAGGAACTTAATACTTAACCCCTGACATCTAGAAAAAGCAGGATAATGTTAGCAAGGTACCATGCTTAATACGAAGGAACACTTCCATGGCAATGAAAGTTTGTGGGAGTCGCTGCTGATGGACCTCTTCCTTTGTGGATGGTCCAAAAGCAAACCCCAGAGGGAATGCACTATTAACCTATCCATCAAAAGTGCTCGAGGCCTGAATCTACCGAGAACTCAGCTCTTAGGTGCTGCGTTGCAAGAAGGGAGCTCGGGGACCGATGTGCATTTCGGGTTAGATTCCAGGATATTAGTTCCTGTTAGCACTTACGTTACTTTTTGAGTAAACCCATGGGGGAGTAAGAAACTAATCGGTATATGTAAGGGAATCAGAATCTGGCCCTTCCAAATGATCAGGGTTATGCTCTGTACACGCACTCTTGTACATATGTAGCTGAACAGTGGTACGTACTCCTAGGAATGGTACATCCTGAATGGTGCTGCGTGAAATGTTCAGATTGGCTGAAAACTAGGATTTACTGGGAACAACTGAAGGTCAGAATTTAGTTGAGAGTGATAAATCAAAATCAGAGCTCACAGTTTACAGTTTTACTTCTCAGTTTCTGGCAAGGAATCGAGATGAGTGTGAACTATTTTATTAATTAAGCATGTGTGGTAAGATGGTACCTAAGGACTAACTAAGACAGGAGCCGCGTGGTGCCAGGAGCTGTGCAAACACAGTGTAGTAGATGGTCTCTGTCCCATGGAGCTTCCGGTCAAGACAGAAGAAGTAGTAGAGGAGGGGACCCACAAACAGTGGCCAGTATGAAGGTGGCAAATGGCAAACAATAGTTTTGGAGAACCTTTGTTTAGGAGGGATCAGCTAGGTTTATAGGAAACGTGAGGGGATCAGGGCAGGGGAGGAGAAGGTAAGAAAGTCAGGTGTGCAATGAGGTTGTGAGAGGAAAAAGCGAGTTTTGGAGCAAGTAGCTAATTAGGACAAGGAGAAAGTCTGGTCCTCAACATCAGCTATTCCTATAGCAAAAGTCACCTTGACCATCCAAACCAGTGAATTTTAATAGCGTCCCATTTTTCCCTTTATGTCGTCTCTAGGCTCGCTCATGTCCTCAGTCCATCTCACGTTCTCTAATAAGAACGGTGAACGGTTGTCAGCTAATGAAGGAAAGGAATACTTCCCCTCGAAGACATTGAGCTAAGGCTTGCAAGTTACTTTACACAAGCTGCAGAACCCCTTTATTGGATGACTGTTTTCATTACTCCTAACCCGGGCTGGATTTGAACCCATGGGCCTAGAGGCAAAACGACTTCCTGCTCCCCTAAACCGCTCAACACTTTGGTATTGTGGGGGCGTTGTTTCTTCAGCAACAGAAGCGGTGCATGACGGATGAAGTCGCTGCCCTTGGCTGCTGCTTTCATATAAATTACAACAGTGGGAGGAACTGGGCAAAAAGCAAATGGTAATGATCTGAAATTGCCAGGAGTGATTGTGAAGCCTGAGTTGTGTGAGTTGCAGCTGCCTCCTCCTGAATGTGAGTCAGTTCCTCATGCCCCAGCGGTGTCACTGACTGAGCCTCATACTCTGCCTTTTGTTATTTCTAGCAAGGTGAAGCCTTGCTGATGTTCACTGGCATTGAATAGTCCTGTAGATTGCAGGCGCGCACATTACGATTAAATGAATGTGTGCGATTCATAAAATACTAACCAGGTGGGGGTGAGGAAATAACTGATGATGATAACGGATGAGTAATTGATGCAGTATCTGTCTTCTCGCCTGCAGAGTGCCTGGAGCTTTTTTCTGATTACAGCAGCTGGATTTGATGTCTTTTCTTCCCAAAAGCTTTGTCGGGGGACACTGCACTGGACCAGTGTTAGCACTCTGTCGGTCTAGCTCTGGTCAAAGAGAAGGTCCGGGGTGAGAAAATACTTTCTGTGTCTGTTTTTACTCTGCAGATGGAATTTCCAGTTTCATAGATATTTCTTTTTATGGGACCATCATCACCAACAAGCCTGACTTGCCTGTTTGATCCAGGAGAGAGGACATTCCTTTCTTGATCCCTGGTATTCAGTTGACAAGGGAGTGTTTGGCAAGACAGCTAATGATACTAAACATTAAAGCATTCACCCCTAACAGCATTTCTGTGATGTTCAGGTTGCTGGTCATTGAAGTGTTGGTAAAGTTTTGAAATGTCTTAGCCGTGGAAGGGGCTAAGAGCCACTATTACAAATAACAATAGTAGCCACTGTTGGTGGTACCCAGTTTAGGTCTGCGTGTCACTCGACCTCTAACGATATACCCCACCTTTCACTTTCCAAGAAGAGGCTTTGTGCAGAATGGAGACTTCACGATCCTTGTGTGCCACTTCAGCTGATGAAGGTATAGGACTGTGCTTGCTGCAGTTACAGGATCCAAGTCCATACACCCAGGAAAGTTGTGAATAGTGAAGGCCCCACCTTCACAGAGGCCTTCTTTTGAGGAAAGCTTTTAAAGCATGTTATCAGCTGCTCAACATTTCCTCTGTACAGGGACTTCCTTGAGAAAACATCACTTTGCAACCCGACACACACTTGCTTTACCCAGCTGACATCGAACAATGCTGCATTGTTAAATAGGATCACTGAGAATAAAATATGAACCCCTGGCTGGTTCTACCCAGTTCCTGTGGAAACTACTTAGCTGACTGATTTATGTTTGGTAGATGATCCTTGAGTTTTCCTCATGGAAAAATGTACCCAAATGAAATTCTCAGATGGATAATTTCATGCTGCTGCCCTTATACTGCAGGAAATGGCTGCTGCTTTGACTTGTTCTGTTGCGTGGAAGACATCTCTGAGTACCTTTTCCTCTGTTTGCCTGCTACTGGGGCCGCTTTGCGTGCCTCTTTTTAATGAAAATCTCATGTTAAATGGCTCTTTCTTTTCATGGCCATCCTTGGTGGAGCAATTTGTCTTCCTCTTCACCCAATGAACACTGCATTGCATGCGTTGGGGATATAAATGTAGTGTTATAGCAAACAAACAGCCTCTTTAAAGGCAATATATGCCGAGAGAGCTCAGTTTCCCGTGAATGAACATTCAAGTGAGCGTTATGCTCCCATCCCATTTTCCGTCAAGACTTTCCACCTCCTTTAAATCCCATCTCTTCCATAATACGTACAGAAAGCTGCTTCAAATAACAGTTGGGTATGGGCGAAGTGTAATTGCTGCTACCAATTAAGTATTAATTGTCCATCTAGCTAGTATATATTAAAATATCCTACTTTTGCTATCTGCTCTGTCTGCACCATCTGCCCTACTTTTGTTATCTGCTCCTGTCCTGTCTTTTAGACTGTAAGCCGCTTGGGGCAGGATCTGTGCATGGATAGTTCTGGGCACGCTGGATTGTTGAGGCTCTTAGATGCTATTACTGTGTAAATGGTGACTATTTTAGGGAGACTGCTAAGTTCTGAATCAGCTCTGGATTGATATAGTGAATCAGCTCTGGGTTGATTCATAGTGCAGCAACAAGAGCATGCTAAAAGTGACTGATCTGCAGAAAATCCCAGGGACAGGTCAGGATCGCAGTTTATAACTTCAAAATACCTGCAAAAGTTTAAATTGGAATGCTCTATTTTTTTTTTTAATTCAGATCAGTGTCTGAATTTTGAACTCTCAAGCTTGAAACTAGTACTTGGTTGTAAGTGAGTAGAAGGAACAAGTCTGGGTTTAAGAAATGATCTTCAAGTCCATTTTTCACTAAAATGGCACCTCACAAGTGCCACTTGCCTTGGAAACCTCCCTGGAAATTACCGAGTAAGAAATTGCTTCTTGAGCATAGATTGTAGCTTTTTCTCCCCCATTGATTCCCTTCTTTTTAGTATTGTAACAAGGTATCTGTCCCAGGGGTGGTGGTAGCCCCCATGGGTAGCTGCTCAGCCCCTGCTCGGTCTGCCCCGCTGGGGAAATCTTCCTTTTCTCTCCTGCCACATCTTGATATGATGTTTTATATCTGGGGGAGGTTACCCCAGGGCTTCCTAAGCCTGGTTCAGCTCTCCCAGCCTCAGTCCCTTTTTTCTCTTGGCTCAGTCTCATAGCCTACGCGGCGCGCTGCACCAGACTTGGCTTCTGGGTCCTGGCCATCAGGCTCTCCGCATGCCTTGTCTGCCCTACTCTGGGGTCTGGGCCCGCACTCTGCCCTGCTCGGGGAATGCCTCGAGTCTGCTTCCAGCAGGGCTCAAGGCAAGTATGTGCCCCTAGGGAAACAAATGGGACCTCCAAATCCCTCCCCCTTCAGTCCCAACCCAACCCAATCCAATCCAGCAGTATGAACTACAACCAGAAGAGAAGCCTCCGGGCTATAACACAAGCTCTCCCTTCTGGGCATACAAACAGCAAATGGACAAAGAGTACGCTGTCATTTACAACATAGGGAACCGTTCCACCGCATCAGAGTGGGTAGGCAAGCACCCAGGGCCAGCAGCACCCCTGCCCTGGGTTATGTCCCCCCGTAGGCTTTTACAGTTTGGCTGGTGGCTCCTAGGCAGTTTGACAGACCCTCTTTGGCAGCTTCCTAGTGAGGAGCTCCTGACTCCCCCAACCCCTCTTGCAGGACCTGTGTTTATATGGCTCCCTGGCCCCACCGCCTGCAGGTCACCTGCTTCCCAAACCCGTCGCAGATGATTCCTGATTGGCTTGTTACAGGCAACCTCCTGTGTTCGTAGGGATGGCTTCTTGGTGTTGAGCCTGCAGGGTTTCTGTGCAAGGCCCCAGCTCTTGCTGTTGCCATCATTGCTGGCTCTGGGGCGAGTGTTTGCTCAGGTCTTCTCCTCCCTTAGTCTGTGCCTGGGCTCGTTCGGCTGGCAGACCCCGGGTTTGTAATGGGGTAGGGGCCCCATTACACGTATCTGTCCCAAAGCCCAGCTAAGTTTGATGGCTTTAGCTGAGTTACTTTTCCTCGATTTTTAACACGAGAATGGACCATTGTGATCGTCCCGTCCGATCTTATTGGAATGAAATGGAAAGGCTATACATAACAGAACTCACCACAACCTTCAGTAAGTCATTCCAATGTTAAATATTTGCACCGTCCATTACTCCGAATTTGTCTACCTTTAGCTTCTAGCTGTTGGATCTCATATTGCCTTTCTTTGCCCTTGCACGGAGCTCTCCATTAACGGAAATCTCCCCAGGTAGGTAAGTAATTAGGCCATGATTAAGTCACCTCTTAACCTCTCCTTGGATAAATTAAATAGATGGAGCTGCTTCTGCCTCTCCTTGCAAGGCAGGCTTTCCAAATCCCGACTCACTGCTGCAGCTCTTTCCTGGATCCCATCCAATTTGTCAGCTTTCTGTCACAAGAGGTGGGCTTCAGCACTAGTCGTCAGCGTCCCAAAATGGTTTGGCTAATGCTGTTTTTGAGCCCCACAATGGGAATATAACACCACAGTAAATCCCAACAAAAACCCTAGGCTTCCACAGGATTCTGGTGCTAAATGGATGTTGAGCTTTTCCTGAGTACATGAGGTGTTTCAGAAAATCCCACCTAAAAGGATGGTAGAGCTCTTTAGTGGGTGTAGGATCATCCCCTGCTTTCAGTGTCGGACTCACCGCTCACATTTTTGAAAATGCTTTTATGCCCCACAGGCATTTTAGAAAAGCCTGTTCTCAATTGAGTCTGCTGTACTGACAAATCACGAGGCAGGACAAAAAACGTCATTTTGAATGGCAACACCTTTCTCATTTCACTTCCTGTTCCCATGCTTGAGTATCACCCTAACCCATCTGATCTACTGAAAGAGCTTTGCAGACTTTATATTCTGTGCTTAAGGAGCTTGTCTGGAGCAGACCAGCCTTAGGACCAAACTCAATGATTATATACGCTAGTCAAGCCACAAGAGAAAACGGGACGAACACAAAACCTCCTGCCTGCATGACTATGGCTGTGCAGAATCTGGGAACAGCCCTTGGTTGCAGGGACCTATAATGGACCATTTTTCCTTGGCCCTGGTGCGTGGCCACCCCTACATCAGCAATGGGAACTTGTTTATCAAGCTCATGGACTAGAGTCTTTTCATGCACGTGTCGTGTCCATTTGGTGTTAAAAGAGCTGGGTAAAGCTCGGTTAGATACAGAAAGTGTCTGTGCAGGAAGGAGATGAGCAGCCCTAATTCTTTTGTTAGACATACCACAATATAGTTTTGAGTGTCTTTCAGTCACCGCGTAGGGGATGTTCATCTAAAGTGAAACAACTGTGGGTCTCCAGCATTTGTTTTCTCTCCTCTTCTCCTAGACAGCAATCTGTTTAAACTTCCCCTTTCTCATCCCCACTGTTTTATCGCTTTTCCTCCCCTCTTTTTTTTTTTTCCTTTCAGTTGTCTCTCTGTTCAGTAGCTGCTTCTTGCCACTGACTATTTTGCCTACTAAGTTTACTATTTACCCAGGTAGAGCTGTTCTGCTGTTGCCAACCTTTTCTTTTCCATATACAAATTCTAGGTTGAAATGAGGACAGAGAGCGCCTGAAAGTTGTTTTGAAAGCTTGCATTCACTTTGGCTCACTTTCAGCCTCCTACAGCTCCCCAACCTGAACTAAAATCTCCTCATTTTAACCTTGAATCAGCTGTCTCCATACTTGAGCCTTTCCTTCCCCTCTGCAGTAGACATGGATCACCTCCTGCATCAGTGAATTCATCCCCTTCTGGCACAGGTGTGCCTTTATTTTCATAGCACTTTATTTTAATCAAATGAAAATGTCTCCAAACACTTTGCAAATTCAGAAATTTGCATGGATGTTGATTGCTGGAAATGAAGATGCTTTTATCCAGCAAAATGGCAGAGTCGGCAGGAAGATGGGGAACCCAAATCCGGCTGTGGGGTGCAGTACAGCAGGGGTACCGTGGGCTGGATGAGGCCCATGAAACCACTGGATCTGTCCCATGGACTTGGGGCTTCAGTGACCTTTGGCAGCAAAAGGCCTTGGCTGCAAGTGTCCAAAAGCACTGCCTCAGTTCTGAAGCTGTGACTTTTCTTCCTCTGAAGAGCTGGTCTTTGTGCAGGGAATCTCTCTGCCTTCCCATTAGTAGCAACCACCACCATTTGCCCAAGCCCATAAAAGATAGGGCAAAAATGTAAGGGCCAAACTACCCCTGCTTTCCGCTCAAAAAGACACCGGGTAGCCCAGAATCTAGTCCTGACCCCCTATCCAGGGGAATGCATAGATTAAACTTGGGGGACACATCCAGTGTACTGGCAAAGGCAGCACGTGTGTGGCATGACATGACATGCAGCTGTGGCTGCTTGTGGGTCTCCAGCAAGGGGCTATGGGAGATCCTCTCTGAGGTCCAGGTCTACTAGGACAAGGAGCTTTGGTTATGAGCTGTGGAAGTTGCCCTAGGTTTTTGCTTGCTGCTGACTATAGGTGCTATAGGGCTTACGCCCCTTCCAGGATGACATTTTCTCTCCTGCTTCACTGGGCAAAGGGGTGTTAGATTGCCCCTAAGCCACTCCCGGGTGTTATGATTTCTCCTGCCATGACTTTGACGCTTGAATGAATTATTTCATTCAGTGGGAGGATGGACTCAAAAGAAAACAGGAAAAGGGGAAAAAAAACCAAAAACCCCAGAAGCAGAAGGAAAGGTCCCAGTCAACCCCGTGGCACAAAATGGGGCTCTACCTACTCCTACACCCTGACCTTACCCCTCCTCAACCCTGATATTTTGTTTAGGGTAAATAAAGTAATAAAATCAAGTAAGGAAAAAACAAACCAGTTCCTTGCCTTTCCCGGTGGCTACGGTTTATATTCTGTCACTATTTGTCAGTCTGGGGTCACCCAGCTTCCTATCGCTTCCCTGACCCCTGTTCTTTCTTTATCTGTCTCAGTCTTCACTTACTTGGATTCAGTAAGTCTTCAGCTGACCATGGGAGCTCATCTCTCACCAAGCTGTCCCAGCCTTTGCTGCTCCAGGGCTCCTCTCATCCCTGCTTGCCCTCTTCCTAGTACCAGGCTCTTGCCTCCCTTGGAGCAGGGTGGCTCTAGGAGGGGAGTTCCCGTTTGCTTCAGGCTTCCCAGCACCTCTTTGGGGCTGCAGATATGGAGCGTGGTGCAGCGCGGACCAGTCCGGACCTGGCATTCATTCTGGAAGTGGGTTTCCCGGCTGTTCGCATCTCCTGCAGTCCTCAGATCTTTTAAAGTAAATGCTAGAGAAGGGATTTTTTTCCACAGGGAATCCAGCTTCTCTCATCCTGACACTGACACTTACCAATTCCAAGAGGAGGAGGAAGAGCTTGAGCATTTGACTCTTGGGCTGACTTACCAAGCCATGCAGAGAGAGACTACATCCTGGGGAGAAACTGAGGCATAGTCCCATCTGGATAGCAAATGGTAAGAACCTCTTGCATCTGGAATTCCTTGGCACAGCTTCACCCTAGCTGAGGGCACTGAATGATGAGCCTGTTCTTCCAGGATGGCAAGTTGTGCTTCATGCTATCCTTGTGTCATGCTGCTCAGTTGTGGACGTGACCCCATCCGTTCTGCTGCCTTGTGCCCACCTCTGTGCAGGTTGTATGTACGCATTTTCCTGCTGGCTGCAATTATGGTCCCAAAATGACTTGCTACAATTATGTGCAGTCCACTGCCGATTGGGTCTCCGAGAGCCAGGTTTTCAAGTGCTCAGCACTCTCAATTAGGACATATTTTTTCCAAAGTGCTCAGCACCCAACAACTCCCAATACGACCTGGCCAGCTCCTCAGAAGAACTCGGCTCCTAGGCTGTCTGGTGTGTTAAGTTATTTCAAATCTGTCCCTAACAGCTGTTAAATACAGACACTCCTACTTCCGTGAAATAAATGCTGTTTTTTCCTTAGTTGGACCTAATTTTCACTAAATTGGCACCTTACAAGTGCCACTTACATCAGGAAATTATTGAATAAGAAATTGCTTCTTGAGTGTAGATTTTGATACTTTTTGTCCCCATCAATTCCCCTTTTTTTATACGATAGGGGACAAAATGGCTTGGATGCATAAAGATATAAGGGCTAACACGCAGGCAAATTGAGGTCTTCCAGCCATTGGAGGTACCAAGTTGTATGTCCACCTTGGAAACAGTATGACAGAACGCCTGGATTTTGCTTCTCAGAAACATTTGCATTGAAAATGCAAACTTTGAAATGCAAAAGGGCCACTGGCATTTAATGTAGGGCTTTCCAGTCTATTGTAGCAGCAGCCAACTGGTCACAAAGCCCAGCCGCATGTGATGGCTCTGTGGATGTTTCCATATTTAAATATCCCTTTCCTCAGGAGTTTATAGTTCAGCCTGCATGTTTATTTGCGGTATAGCTGCCTCCTGTGCAGAAGCATAAAAAACTCAGAGCTCTTCTCCTGCCCACACGCCGACCCCCAATTAAAGTTGTTTTTGGCCAGGGATCAGGAGGGCAAGAAATATGGGTAATAACGTAAAAAATAGAAACCCTGATAATTATACTCTCCTCTGAATTAAACTGGACAAACAAGGAATTCAGAAATTCTTCTCTGCAGCCTCTCTAGGTTTTCTTTTCAAATGCTGAGTTGTATGTATCCATGCAAAATCGTTGCCTACAATTTCCGGGCACCTGAACCTTGGGAGAGGAGCACCAAAGATCTGAGACATCCCTGTGTGCTCCCATGCCTGAGGTTAGACCGCTGTGATTGTGAGCCAGTCCCCTGCATGTTGCACAGTCAATTCTAGCCTTACTGAAGCCCATAGGAGTTGTATTATTCATATCAGTAGGGGCCTGATTTCACCTGCCTTACTTACACGTGGCCAGCTCTGATTCACACGCGTGGTGAGGGATCTTTATGTTGGATTTGGTGCATCTGTGTGAAAACAGGTCCAAGAAGAGAAGCTTCCCAACTCCCACTTTAAGATGCCGGCATTGTGCTAGGTAATAACCTACCTGGAAATACATAGCCAGCGCTGGCTAATAGCTTATATCAGTGGAGGAAGCTCCCTGCCGCACTGTCTTTGGCGCCCACCTCAACATTGGTTGATACCGTTTTATAATCGGATTATCTCCTATGGGAAGGGTCATTGCAAATGAACATGCGTCTGTTCAGCTTCTAGGACAAAGGGGTCCTAATCTCATCTGGGCGGTTCTTCCATAGTACTGCTTCTCACTAGGCTGCTACAATACTTCTCTCTCTCTCCCCCTCCACGCAGTTCACAACCGAATGGAAGCCCGACTGGCTATGCTGACTCCGAGCTGCGGCGGGAGGAAGAGGGGGTTATTGAGTTTGTTTCAGCAGAACTGCGTGTTCGGCCATATGGG
>JAGPOW010002118.1:3975139-3988410 GCA_030014935.1 Caiman crocodilus | reverse complement strand
GGATAGGAGTGTCGTGTGGGTCAAAGGGTTAAAAAAATGAAAATAAGCACTCTTGAAGGGGACACCGAGCTGAGCCCCACCAGGCCGCACCCATCAGTCCTCAAAAGCATCCAAGGAGCTGGTGGATGCCGCCCATTGGCGCTCTGTCCGGAAACATGCACAGACAAGTGAGAGGAAAGCAGCCCTGCAGTCTCCGGGCACCTTTCGCGGCTGGCACCTTCTTCATGGTCAAGTACAGGGCCCACTTGGCCAGGGCAAGGAGGAGGTTGACCTGGAGGTCCCGGGGCTTGGGGGGGTCGTGGATGGGGTGACAAAAAACAAAAAGGTGGGGGGTGAAATCCAACCAGAACCTCAAGAGCAGGTTCTGGAGGGGAAGGGGCTGCAGCCTGGTGCACTTAGAGGGTCATGTGCGCCAGGGTCTCCCTTTACCCACAGAAGGGGCAGGAGACCGGGGTGTCCATGAAGCTTGCCACATACACACCCGAGCCAATGGTTCCATGGAGGAGCCGCCAGCTGAGGTCCCCAGTGACTTGTGGGATGAAGGTGGAGTACAGACTCAGCCACTGGGGTGCCCCAGCCCTAGAAGCTCCTGAGAAGGAGTAGCTCTAAGCTGCTCGCTAGGGCAGGGTTTTATACTGCTCTAGCTCCCTCCGGCTGCAGATCCGGGACGAGCCAGGCAGAGTTATTTTGCCCCAAGTGGGACAATTTGCCCAGCACCAAAATGCATGTCTGGGCACGTGCAGTGAGGCAAAAAGCCCTGTCTTAAATATGCACTGCATCTATTTGAGCTGCTGCAAGCGCACGTGCTTACGTGTGTGGATGTGCCTTCTGGGTTTACTGTCCTAGTCCTTTCTCCTAGGCTCTGTATACAAGCTGTCACTCCAGGTGCAAATATCTGTAGATATAGTCACACCACCAACCCTCCCTGCCTTGCACATGTGTTGTCATGCTCTTCTGCATCTGCCACATGCCTCTACTACTTTGTATGGTGCTGAAAATCGGCTTTAAATATGTCAACTCAGGGTTACTGAGCTTCTTGTCATGTTGCTCAGAGGGCTTATAGGTAAATACCTAGTTTCCCTTTTTATTTACTCCTACTGAAGCTCTGATATTAAAAATCACCAGTATTAATACATTTGTGACTTTACAGGTATGGCATGTGGATTTTTGGGATTAAGACACTGGATTTTGCCTTGGTTTTCTGGGTCCTGTTATTGGTTCTCTGTGCAATCTTAGGTGAGTTACTTACTTCCCCTCAGAGCCCTGTCTCTTAAGGCTAGGAAAAGCTCTTGCATTGGTCCCTGGAAAAATTGTGCCCACGTTTGTTCTGAAGCAAAAATATCTGGGATTGGTGTATACACACTGCTCTCCTAATCAGGGTTTAGTGAGCAGCTAAATGCAGTGCTGCTTTTCTGCCATTGATTCAGTGGTGCAATCCCAGGGTAACAGTACAGACATACTTTGCAATATCCCAGGACAAACCGTTACTACTTCTTATCCAATAAACTTTTTAAAATATTTATCCCAGGACATTTGATGTGGATGTCTTTACAATTGCACTTTGTCCTAAGATAATATGATTTATTCCAGGATAAATGCAACCTCTGTTTGTAGCCTAAGATAAGAATAGTGCTTTTCTCCCATTATTTGCCCATCTTATTTATAATATAAGCTCTTCAGGTTACTCTGACTATGCGTTTGGCACGTGGCTCACCACAGTAGGGTTCTGACCCTGGCTGGGATGTCTAGGCTCTGTTGTAGTGCAGATAGCACTAATAGTTTGGATGCTGCCTCAGAGGAGATCACTGAGAGTTAAGAGAAAAGCAGAATTATAAATAAGTGCTGTATTAAAAGGCAATGCTGCTTTTGCTCTAATGAAGGCAGCAGCCTCCTTCGTTGTGCAGAAGCTTCCTGTTCTGGCAAATGAATATCAAACTCATTTAAAAGCAATGTAAAAATTCTAATGGTATGTTTTGCATTTGTCTGTGAATGGTTTCCCTTGATTTGCCTGTTGATTTGGTGAGTGAGAAGACTATGTAGTCAAGGTTTTGCAAAAGAGTTTTTAAATCATTCAGATTTTTAAATTACATCCAGCCTCTGGAATAATTAAATAGGTAGAAAGAGGTAGAGTCAAGGCTGTATAATAACCTGGCTAAGAGTGTGAATCTGCTTTGAGGAACAGTGAGAATTGCTACTTAAACCCCTGTTTTTCAGAAGAAACGGCTTATTGTTTTCGGAGATCCTTTTAGCTATAGGCAGAAGCTAAAGCTGCAGAATTTTGTACACCTCAAGGCTTGGGGCTGAGTGCATCCAATGTGGATTTGGGGCTCAGCATCCCGTGAAAAAGAAAGGGCCATGTAGAAAAAAGCAGTTCTCGATCTGGAGTCACGCTTCAGAGCACAGCTCTGAAATGTGGGTATTCCCTCAGAGCCCAACTAGACGATTCCCAGAATAGTTTATTCAGCAAATTCCACCCAATTTGGTGAGTTGCCTGCCAAGAGCATGCACATTTCTCACGTTCATTTGTTGCTTAAAGTTATTTGTTGAATGCTGCCTACAAATTGCTTGTGGTCTCCAGACACCGCGCAAGTAATTCATCGTGGGGTTTCAGACTTCTAGTTGCATTGATTAAATCCGACTAGCAAGTAGGTTATTTAGTATCGTTCTTGCTCCCGGGATGGACCCACATGGCTCTCTAGCTGATGCGTCCAGTGTAAATGTTCCTGTGTGAAAGAGGATTGGCTTCTCTTAAAATTCATTGCTACTCCCAACGTTCCTGCCAATTAATTTATTGCTAAAATATTTGCAGAAAGCCAGGGCAAGGGGGACCTGAATGTGATAGGAATAACTGAGTTTTCCAATGAAGATGAATCTTATTGCTGAGCTTTAATGCATAGACCTTTCTAAATACAAACCCAGCTATTTAAAATGTTATTTTTAAATAACTTCTCCCTATCTAGGTACTTGCCTGGCTTTCCTCACTGTAGCATGTGGGAGCTTCATAATTTATCATTAAT
Organism: Caiman crocodilus; assembly: GCA_030014935.1. Classification (NCBI taxonomy): domain Eukaryota; kingdom Metazoa; phylum Chordata; order Crocodylia; family Alligatoridae; genus Caiman; species Caiman crocodilus. The sequence continues at coordinate 3,985,393 of JAGPOW010002118.1, read as the reverse complement.
AATTTAGCCTCACAGTACCCCTGTGAGACATTGAAAATAGACTCCCATTTTACAGGTGACAAATTGAGGTACAAGGGCAATGAAGTGACTTTTCACTTCACTGAGCTGGGAACTGAACCCAGGTGCTTTGGACCCCAGCCCTCGCCTCTGTTTGATTTGTAGCTTAAGGACAACTGAAAAATAAAACAGTTTAGACTCTCCATATGGGAGATGTGGCCCCTCTCTCCTGACACACAGCAGCTGTCTTGCTCTCAGAGCTGCTGCCGTCTCTGCAAGCAGGTTCAGCTGCTCAGAAATTTCAGGAGTTTGACACGGGGGCAACGCTGTGCCATCCCGGCTCTCGCCGCCGTTTAGAGCTGAGCACTTAAACGGGGGTCCTCTCTCTGTGCTTGAGTTTGCTTAGTTAGCAACTCCCCAGCTCTGACTACTCAAGCCTGACATTTTTAAAGTCTCTGGTGTCCGCGGTGCGTTCGATAGGTGTAAGTTGTCTGGACGGGCGCAAGAGCTGGTTTCCTCTCCCTCTGTGAAGAGCGGGTGTAGCCTCGGGCAGGTTTGGCTCACCGTGGCTTTCAGTGCTAGTCCCAGGGCTGATTGCATTTTTCAGGCGTCATCCCATCGCGTTGCATCCCGCCTTGCACCCGTCTCAATTTGGTTACTCCACCTGTTGGGCTTGGCTGTGCCCCCCGGGTCAAAGCCATTAGAGAGCATTCAAACCCGGCACGTATCTGCACATCGCAGTAATGTGATGAGACAGTTGCCATGGCAACACTTTCATTAAAGAAAATGGCAACATATTAAACCCTTCTAATTTTTCAGCGTGAGAAGCGAAGGGTGCTCCGGGGCTACAGGAAACTGCTTCTCTATCTTCTGTTTGTTCAATTTTTCATGGATTAAGGGGCCTTGAATCGAAATCCTTTGATTATCCTCCAGTCGTCTGATTCCTTGTCTTCCAGAGCGAAGCCCTGATGTGCTCTGTGAGTGGAGTGGAGTGAAGTCCCTTACTCCAAGGGCATGGGAAGCTTTCAAGAAACAAAATTAAGACAGTGTTGGGAAATAAGTTGGCTTAGAAATGGAAGAATGCACATTATTGGGAGACTCTACAGGAAACTGTGCTTGTCCGACATTGCTATCCCAAGGTCTACATTATGCTGCAGAACCTCAGACAGGCTGAGGTTAAAATCCCATTAAGATGGGAAGCTCTTTGGGGCAGGCACCATCTTTTGTACTGTGTTTTTGTAGCCCCTGGTACAGTGGGGCCCCGGTCTGTGACCGGAGCTCCTAGGAACTATTACAATCCAAAAAGTTGCCTTTTTACAGGCTCTTTCATGAAAGGATATCAAAGTACCGTGCAGCCATTGACAGATGTATGCACGTAACCTCCTTTGAGATGAGCGGGTGTTATTAATCCCCATGTTTCAGAAGGAAAAAGTGAGGCAGAGAGCTGTTGCATGACCGACTCGTCCTCGCACAACATGAGCACCGAGCGTCCCCTGCCCCAAGCACTTCAGTGCCTTTCCAGCAGGGTGTAGTGCTTTTGAGCCACACCAGTGTGCATTTTCAAATGGGTGACTGGGCCAGGAACAGAATCCAGAGCCGGGGATCTTCCCCTCTGTCCAGTCCTGTGCCCCGACCTGTTGATGCATGCTCCCTTGGGCCATGCCTTTAAAAACCGAATGATGTGATCCCTGCCACATGGAATCAAATATATTGCAGCGGCAGAGTGACTGGGACGCAGAGATTACATGGAAGCCAATGCAGTGGCAAGACAGGTTTGTTGTGTTGTGGGTGAGCACGGGCGTTTTCTCTCTTGCATCTCCTCTCCTGGGGTCACAGTGAGCTTTGCTGGTCACTTCTGTGCTCTGCTGTCTAGCCTAAGTACACAGTATCCTAGCCCTGTATTCACTGGGTTTGTAGTGGAACCTGAATGGTTTGTCTGAGACCAGTTCCTGGGTGTCCTGAATTTCTCCACGGATATCTGGAAATCAGCACTTGTGCATACTTCAGACTCTGGGGAGATGACACGGACAGGAGCAAAACCATGCAAGATGTTCACAAAGCAGCTCCAAACTACGCCACATAGGGCTTAAAGGCCCCAAAAGCCCAGCTGATGTTGGAGTCCCGCAGGACTCAGGGTGCCGGAGAGGCTTGGAAGCAAAACTTTAAACAAAAGTTTTTCACGTGACCTCAGTGGCACTTTGTGGTAACCAGAGCCAAGGATTGCTCAGTGCGTGATAAGGACACATCAGTGGAGACTTGAATGATGGAAGAATTAAGATCAGCACTAAAACATTTGTTCTGTCAGCCCTGATACGCCCATGCTTCCCCTGCTGCCAGCGCCACTCCTTCCAATGTGGCAGTAGCAGGACAGCCCAGGGTGAGGGGACAGGCATGCAAGCACAATGAAATGTGTCACGCCAGCCCTGCTGGCCTCAAACCAAGGTCACAGGTGTTTGTGCGTGTCAGGCCAGCAGGTGATGGCCCCTTTTTTTCCCCTCTGTGCTACCTAGTTACAGATCTTCAAATGTCAGGTGTCAAGCAACAGATCTGTAGAGTTGAATGGAATTTGTATAGCAATCGGCTTTGTTTCATCTCCTTTGCTGCTCAAAGGTTGTCACTTGCTCTAGGCCAGAAGGCATGCAGAGAGCTCTCTGAGCCAGAAACCCACCTCTGGCTGCCCCAAGCTATCTGGGCACAATGTCTCTGTGCTGCCGAAAGCTGATAATGACCTTTGGGTCAGGCTGGGATCGGGTCTGAGATCAGTCGCATTCAATTGCCCTGCTCTACTTTGCAAGTGCTGCAGAGGGCATTCCAGCCCAGGGACTCTGGCACCAGCTGATGAACAAGGACTAGAAAGCTGAATGGGGGAAGATTGTATTGCAGCTTAGGAGTTGTGGCTTAGCTAACTGGCAATCAATCCTCCAAACCTAAGTAAAATGCAGGAGCAGCAAACGTCGCCCTTCTTTTGCAGGGGGCTTGTTGGTTGTAGCCGTGTCAGTCTAAGGACATAGTGCATATTGGCTTCTGTTCTACCCAGGAGAGCACACAAACGCTACCAGACCCCCCCTATGCCTGAAGAAGGGTGTTTGGGACCGAAAGCTTGCAAAGAACAATTTCCCCAACTGTTTGGTTGGCCTATTAAAAGATATCACATCTACCCAAAGAGCCTTGTTGCCCTTCTTTTGCAGAACCCTCCACTGTTAGGGCATTCCTGTAGAGAGCCACAGAATCCCTTTGGATTTGCTTCCTGGGTCCCTGAGGCCATGACATGGCTTTTGGAGCTTATTTTCCAGAGATACAGCTTTAGGTTCATTTGTTTTTTCAGCATAGGTGCAGCTGCATACTGTACATTTACTGCAGCCGCAGACAACAAGCCCAGTAATGTTTGTGTGAAATATTAATACTCCTTGGAAATAAACCACACGTTTATATAGAGTGGGTGTTCTGCTTCCTAGAGGCAGCCTGGCCCAAAGAGATAAGAGGCAAGAACAGGAAGTTGGTTGAGCTAGTTTAGCGTATTTCTCGTTTTAGCTCTAGGATGTTCATAGTGACAGGCCAGACAGCACCTGCAAAGCCATTATCAGATCCAGGTATTGACCGTGCACAGGGAATAATTAGCGGTTGAGTGGGTTATGCTGTTTGTTTGTCTTGTGCTCTTGTACTATGGCAATGAGAGAAGGAAAATATTCAAATAGGGACAAACGTCCCCAGCTGCTTTGCATCGGGTGCAGGCCTGTACAGTAAGAAGACGCCCTCAGAATGAGTGCTCCTTTTCTGAGACTCCAGGGAATCATTCCCAGCGTGTCGGGTAATCCCCAACTAGAGCCAGAGGTGAACAGGTTCCCCTGGGAGCTGAAAAAGCAGACGGGACAGTGGACCAGGTGCTCAAAAGGGAGATCAGCATGGGGGTCCCTAGACTAGTGTTTCCCAACCAGTGTGCCACGGCACAAAAGCGTGGCATCAGAAATGAACAAGCGTGCAGTGGAGTTTGCCATGGCAATGAGCTGCAGCAGGTATGGAGAACAGGTATTCCCCAATAGGTACAATAGGTACGAGGCTGTTGGCAAGGATAGAAGCCAGGGACCAGCACTGCCAAAGGCCAAATCCAAGGTCCTTGTCATCACTCTGGTATCTGAGTGCCTCACAGTCTCCAGTGTGTAGTCTCACAGCATCTCCAGTAGAGGACATTTTACAGATAAAGACATGAAGCACAGAGAGAGTTAACCGAGATGACACAGTATGGACGCTGACAGATGTGTAGGCCTCTGCTCTAATTCTTGGTGCTTCTACATAAAGTGCCATGAGTTTGAGCGCCTCTCTGACCCAACAGAGGGGAGCAACGAGCCTGCCTGCAGGAGTCCAAGGAGCCTGGCTACAGCCAAGGAGCCACCCGTCTCCCCTGGCCCCTCTTCCTCTCTCCCAGCTCCAGGGCTGTCACTGGAAAGGGAGTGGGGAGGGGAGAGGAGGAAGCAAGCTGCCAGGTGGGGTTTGCCTGGCCTGAGCTGGGGGGCTCCAATTCACCTGCCCCCTCCTTTTTTTTTTTTTTTACTGACAGCCCAGGGGGTGAGGCTGGGCTGCATCAGCTCAGCCCTGATCGTGTAACTAATTAACTCAAAGGAACACAAGTTCCCTAAGGCGCTCTAAAGTGGAGTGCCTTCATCTGATACCTCTTTTTAGGTCATGTGATCAGCCACTTTAAAATCGCTCTGCAGCTGTGCATGTGTGTCATGGGATGGCTGTAGAGCACTTTCAGGGGACCGATCACATGAAAAACATAACTTCTCTCCATGCCGTAAGTCTCTAGGGCTAAGCACAGACGTTCGAAAAGCCCAAGCCTGAGTTGATTCAATCTCTGCAGGTTAATCTAACCTACGCAGATTGAACCGGCAAACAAGTGAACAGACATTCACTTTTGATTACGGAAATGCAACACATGCCTGCAGGGGCTCAGGCTAGAAGCCAGGGCCGTGCTAGAGTGAGCCCTCCCTGAGTTGAGGGAGGGGGCATGGCCAGGCCCAGCAGGCATGAATATGATTGCGGGGAGGGCACGCATAGCATGGGCTTGACTCAGCCACACCTGGAGCTGAACAAGGGCACCAAGAAGCTGAGTGATGAGATGCTGGAGGCCAAGCTGGGCCAGGCACCAGGCTCCTTCATAGGTTGCAAGGCAGATGGGCATGAGGCCAGCTCCTCCTTGCCACCCAGGTAGCTCTCGTCTGCCGCCATGTGGTACTCACTGGCTGGGCAGCCTCAGCCCTGAGCGATACTACTTGCCATCCCCCAGGCTGCTGGGTGCCAAGCTGGACATGTCCTGCTTGCTCTTCCCTACCTAGTAGCAGCAGGACAGCACAGCCCTGTATACTAGGCACCAGGCATGGGACCACCCCATGATTTCCCTGCTGCCACCACTACCACTGTTGGGGGGGCTGCCCTGGCCGCACTGGTAGATGTTGCCCACAATACCAAACTCCAGTCAAGCAGGCAGATGGTGGCAGTGGAGCTGGGAGGGGTTGCTATGGGGGCTAAAGGCATATTTGGGGTGGCCATATCCTCCCTAGCACACCACCATTTACCCCCTGTAGCCCCTCTTCCCAGCCCCTCTGCCGCCACTTTCCCCACGCAGGCTTCAGCACAGCTCTATCCACCCCACTCCTGGCCACAGCACAGCCCCCTCTCAGCCCCTCCACCAGGAAGATGCTTGTGCTCCTTAGGACACCATGACAGGGGCTGCTTTCCCTGTCATGGTCCTTCCTGCTCACTGCTCTAGTGGCAGGGGTGGGTTGTGGTCAGATGCCAGCCCAGCAAGGCCCCCTGAGGCACAGGGGGCAGGGAGGGAGGGTTTCCCTCCTCCTCCCAGGGCTGGCCCACCATTTTTGGGGGCCCCCTGCAAGAAATAGTTTTGGGGGCACCTTCCCCAAAGAAGTGATGGTGGCAGTAGGGGGGGATGGAGAAGGCGAGGCAGCAAGTGGCTGGATGCGAAGTCAGCAGCGGTGAGAAGCCGGATGCAGGGGCATAGGTGGAGGAAGAAAACAAAATGGGGGCCTGAGTGCATGTACATGCATGTGTAGACACATGCCCCACCATGAGAAGGTCTGAGGGAGGAGGGAAAACGGCATTGCCCAGTGTCATACTGCCCCAGCCCCCTTCTAGCCCCCGTTATCTCCTGGCTCTGGCCATGCCAGTCCCAGATGCCGCCATAGCTATCTCCTGGCTCTGGCCACACTGGCCCCAGTCCTGGCTACCTCCTTGCCCCAGCCACACCAGTTCCAGCCCCAGCTGCCTCCCTGCCACACAGGTGCTAGCTGCGCCAGCCGTAGCCACCTCCTGGCCCCGACACCTGCCCTGGTTGCGCTGCCTTAGGGGGCCATGCCAGCCAGTGTTTGTGGCTCCAGCCACAACCCCCTCCCTTGCTCCAGCTAGAGAACAGAGAGGCAGGGCCAGTCCTGCTTGCTGGAGTACACAGCATAGCCCAGCCCCAGGGCTGCAAAGCATGCTGGGATGCTGGGGGACCCTGATTTAAGTTAAACCAGGAAGGCGTCTGAGACAGAAGTTCCGTAAACCGGTTCGACTTCAATCAGTTCAGTCTGATACTACTTTCAACCAGGTTTATCTTAAACCAGGTTTGGCCATTTTGAAACTGTTTTAGATGAACGTCTGTTCTGTCTCGGGTTTAAACCAACTTCTGATCACTTAAACCATTTTTTTTCAACTTTTGACCCTAGACCGGCAGAGGATCCCAAGCCCAGACCTGTTAAGTCCCGTGCTGGTACTCTGAACACTTGAACTATCCTCCTGTCAACACGGGGACTGGCTGGTACGTGGCAGCTGTAGAAGGCTGACTAAGCTCTTATGCAGACTCATTGTTCGAGCAGGACAAGAATGCGCACTGTCCCACTAGGAGTGATACCAGCATTCAAGTGAGTCATTTGCCACCCAGTCTGCTAATTCAGTGACCCCCCTTGCCTTCCTCACTTGGCTTTTTTGCACGCGTCTAAGAGACAAAACTTTCAAAATAACAAGAGAAGGGAATGAAGCCTAATATTCTTGAAGGCTAAAGGAAAAAAAAATAGCCCCGAGGAACTTGGGCTGCTAAATGCTTTTGCATAGTTTTCTGCTGATGATATGATGATTGAGATGTTCTGATAAGCGACTGTAAAACTTGTGTTGCCGAGTCCCATCTGTGTTCATCTCCTCCCAGTGATTTCTGTCCCAGTTGTGCTTTTCATTACTGATATATGGACACTTTTCTGCTTTCAGCCATATAAACGCAACGTGGGCTGAGACTCAAACTCAGGCTTTTCTTTCTATCAGGCAACTTCACTAGTTACATAGGGCAAATTAAGCCTTCTGGTGCATTCAGTTGCATTGCACTGGTGGCATTTAGCAAATAATCTTTCTGAAGATGCACAAGATGAAACAGAATCCAGCTCAGTCTCCCGCCGACACTTTTATGGTGTAGAAGCTAACAGGAATAAAAGGCTAGCCGAGTCAGCAAATCTGAATTGAAAATTAATACGCAGGGAGCGGATTTGTTGAGTGAGAAAGTGCCAGTTTCAGAGCAGACTTACATGTTAGTTAGGGAAAGTTAAGTGCTTTGTTTTAGAAACGTAGCTTGTGTCCTTACCTCTCTGGGCTGAACTTATTCATTGTGTGCAAGAGCTACAAGACATGTTGCTCAGACACTGGCAGCAGAACGTTCTGTACCATTGAGCGTCTACTTCACTTAGTAAAGCTTTACTGAGTCATTAGCTCAAGGTTAGTAAGCCTCAGGATGTACTAACGCAGCAACCAAAATGTTGGAATTTTGTTTCAAAAGGGCTTTCTATATGTACCAGGAAGAAACTGTAAATAAGGCATGAATTTTCAGAAGCATATGGCATGTGCAGCTGGATCTTGATTTTTCTAAATGTTTCAGCAGTCTAAAAACATCGTCGGCAAAGGGTCAGAGCCTTTTTGGAAAATCTGGTCCTATGAGTGCCCGTATTTAAATCTTGTTTCCAGTATTTTAAGGCTTTTGAAACTACTCAGGGTTCATGCATATAATATTTCAACTGATCAAACCACATGACATGCCCTGGGAGGGACACACACAGCTGCGTTTGATAGAGAAGACAAGTGAAGCAAAGAAAGGTTAAGTGACTTCCCATCAACTAATCTAAGGGACGAGGAGCCAAGATGACTGCTTATATATTCCTGGGCCTCGGTCTGGCTCAGGCTCAGGCTTTTGAGTCAAACTGGGACATACAGACAGGGCTGCATCAGAGATGCATCTTTTACCATTTCTTCTTCTGAGTCTTTTAACAAGTTTTTGGACCACTGAACAATGCTGTCTGCAAGATGGGTGCAAGGAGAACATTTATTTGAATAATATGTTCACGGGCTGTTTGTGTTAGGGTTTTATTTCTTTATCAATGATTAATTGAAGGATTTCATTTGTAATGGAAGGAAATAGGGAGGAAATGGCTTGCTGCATTCATTTATTAGGAATTTGTTTAAATGGCTTTTACAGTTACTGGAAATAGAACTTGATTGTATGTTCTCATCTACAAAAGCTTTGTTGGACTGTGAGTGAAATGTCAGTTACTTGGACTTTGCAACACCCACAGCCTTTCCTGTATAATAATTTTTTCATCTTCTTTCCCTTTCCTCCTCATCTAGGCTTCTTGCCACTAGCACAATATATACAGCTGTCTGTGGTACTGCTGCAACCAAGCTCCATCAGTGTCAGATCCGACCCATTAGCTGGTGTCAGTGCCAAAGGAAAAGGTTATTCTTCTGCTGCTTATCCCTGAAGAAGAAATTCTCCCAACTTTCCTTTCTGCAAAACTAGCAACAGTTTAGCTTGCCTAAACACCCGCCCATCCAGGTCATCCAAACCTCTCGGCTCCATATCGCTAGAGAGGGAGTTCTTATTCCCAGCCAATGCAAGGGCAATAAAAAAACTGAGCCGTGCAAAACAAATGCACGTGTGGCCCACGGTCCGCATCTTGCCTGCCCCTGCTATAAGTGAATCATCTTTGGATAAAATGGACCTGTTTTAGAGCTGGTTACATATCTTCCGCCACAGATGAACACATGCCATGTACTTTCATTATAATGACCCTTATCTTAGATTTAGGGAAATAACCAAATGATAGAGAGTGAGCCTAGCTCTCCATGAGAGGGCCCAGTATGTGTAACTCTCCTATGCCCTGCTGAACTCATTTGACCTTATATGTTGTCAGCTGCCTTTGCAAAGAGCCAAACTTTCGAAATTGAAAGATGTAATCTGGGAAAAGAGAGCTAACGCTTGCACGTTCGTTACCTTAGGAAATGAGAAACCCCGAGAGCGCTGAATAGCCTCGGGTTCCTCTCTATTTACGATGGTTGCAGCTACACTTCCTGAGCAGCTTCAGCTCATGAAGCAGTACTGGCTGCATGGTGCGGGTGTCACAGCCACGTGCCAGCTGCAGCAGCAATTTTGGTACCCCACGCAGGGGCAGTGCCAGGGGCTGCTGTTCAAGCTGCCCTTGATTACGCTGCTGGATTGTTGCCTCTTCCAGAGAATTGCAAGACTTCTGCTTCTAGTCGCATTGGGGAAGTCCTGAGGCAGCTCAAAAACGAAAGCGCTAACTTCCACGTTCAACTGCGTGTTGTTAAGCTCTAGCCTGCAGTTCCCAGTTCTGGGGGAAGGCTCAGGTCTTACTTGGGCTTACTTACACTTCTTGTTAGAAATTGCTCTTGAAACGGTCCCCTGATCTCCAGAACTGGGTTGGATCTGTTCCATAAACAGGCATCAGCACTGGGAAAGGGGACTATGGGGGGGCTACAGTGAATTTGGGGGAGGGCAGCAGCCACCCCAATAGCTCCCCTCCCAGTGCTGCCACTGTCACCTGCCTGAGCGCAGCCCGGCCCAACCCCCGCCAAGAAGAGCTCAGCGCAGCCCTCGCCCGCAGCTGCAGCCGACCTCGTGCAGATCCTGGGGTGCGTGCAGCTGCAGGATGCCCCAGATGAGCGCCTGCCCCAGCCCACTCCTCCCTCACTGTGGGGGCCTTGATCACTTCCCCCCACCCAGCCCTTCCCCTTCCCCTTCCCCTTCTACCACAACAGACTTACCAGCTGGACGCAGCTCTTCAAGCTGCAGGGCTGCGCATCAGAAATCGGATCAATGTTGGCCAACGTGCCTCCTTGAAAATCGACTATCGGTGTCGGTCTCCAGCACCTCTATCGGTGCACCCCTAAATGTAATGTTTTCTCTCCGCCTCTAATAGCTGGTCC
>JAGPOW010002118.1:3919526-3949903 GCA_030014935.1 Caiman crocodilus | reverse complement strand
CAGCTTTTAAAAATTGTTTTTGGCTTAGAGTCTTGCTTTGTTTTTCTATCACAATCAGGAAAATTATCAAAAAAAATTGCTCTGGAAAAAAGCAATGTTCAGTGAAACTTACTTTTTGAGAAACAATGCAACTAACTTTGTTCCTTTCCCTTCTTCTTTCTGGTCTCCTTCAGGTACTTGTCAGGATGGAAAAAGATCAGGTGGCATTGTTGTCGGTGTAAGTTAAATGTCACTTTCTAGGAAGTATAGATAAACCTGGCATACAAAATGCATGCCTAATGTAGCAGCACTGACACTGCTTGTGCACATCATTGAGTTAATTGGTCACGCAAGCAGGTCTAGCCATAGGCTTTCAGAGTTGTATTATTTGTGAGTGTGGCGATTATGGACACACAGATTGGATATGCATCTAGTTTGTCTAGAAATCAGGGCTGGATTTTGTATGAGTTACACTATTTATGTAATTGCCTCTTTTAATGTAGAGCTAAAACAGTTGTATTGCTTGGAGGCATGTGGTTTTGTAGGGAAGGGCATGAGCCCATCAAACAATGTAAACCCCCCCAAAGTCGGTAATAAGTTTGATTCGTAGATGCTAGGGTTAAATTTGACCCCCTGCCTAGGGGATGGGGTTGGCTGACCCCAGCCAGATGCCTATCCAAAATGTTCCTGTCAGCTAATAATAGCATTAAATGAAATGTCTTCACCGTGGTAAGTTAGTGCAAAGTTCCCAGCCATCCCTTCCTGGAAGAGATCTCTATTTCTGCATTGTTTGCTGGATTTTCAAATTCCTGTAGATGTCACTGAACTGTTTCAATTGTTACAGTCACTGTGGAGGTAAGAGCCCGGGCGTGAGGAACATGACTGTTCCCAGGCACCTACAAACTGTAATCTTGGGTTGTGAAAGACGTTTCCAAATGTGAATGCATCCTACAAATGTTCCTGCGAGTCAAATGAACAGAAAACACGAGCCTATGGGCCTTTTGGGTTAGCATGGCTAAGGTCCACCAGTTCCTATAGCTCATGCCACGCAAGTACATGGTGTGGCCAGCGTCCTGTCCAGTTGCCTCTGACTTGCCAGCCTTAATGAGCTGGTACCCTTTGTTACAGCTGGGTTGATCTGGAACAGCCTCTGGCATGAGCCTGCAGCAGGGCCCAGATTCATGCCTCTGGAGCTGCAGCAAGATGGCCCATACCTCTGCCACCACACAGCTAGGTGAGGAGGAGCCCTGTTTTACAAGGGAAGAGCCACACAGCTGATTAGTATAAAAGCAAGTGTGTGGCAGACCCCCTGCTTCCTGTTCACAGCCCCTTGATCTAGTGACTAGAGAGGGCAAATGGGGATGAAGTCTCAGAAATGGAAGAATTGTTGGGGTGTGTCGTAGTGGACTGGCGATTAGGAACAGTGGCCACGAATTCAACAAGGGGAAGTCATGCTTGACCAACCTGTTTGCTTTCTTTGATGAGTTGACTGGCCCTGGGGATGTGGGAAGAGCAGTGGCCATAATATACCACAACTTCAGCAAGGCTTGGATACACATCATTCTTGCAAGCAAGCAAAGCAGATATGGGTTGGATGAATGGACTGTAAGGTGGTTAGAAAACTGGCAGGAGCATCAGGCTCAGAGGGTAGTAATTAGTGGCTCACTGTTTAATTGGCAGCCAGTATCAAGTGGAGTGCCCCAGAGATCGGTCCTGGGCTTGGTTTTGTTCAATATTTTTATAAACAATCTGAATGATGGACAGGAGTGCTTCCTCAACAAGTTTGCAGATGACACCAAGCTGGGGGAGGGAGTAGTAGATATGCTGGAGAGTAGGGGTAGGATGTGGAGAGAGCTCCACAAATTGGAGGAATGGGCCAAAAGAAATCTTGTGACGTTCAGTAAGGGACAAGTGAAAAGTCCTGCACTTAGGAGGGACCAGTCCCATGCACCAGTACAGGCAAGGGGCTGACTGGCTGGGCAGCAGCTCTGCAGAAAAGGGCTTGGGGGTGACAGCGGACAAGAAGCTGGATATGAGTTGACAGTGTGCCCTTGTTGTGAGGAAGACTAATGGCATCCTGAGCTGCATTAGCAGAAGCACTGCCAGCAGAATAAGGGGAGTGATTCTTCCCCTCTGTTTGGCCCTGGTAAGCCTACATCAGGAGTAGTGTCCAGTTTTCGGCTTCCCAGTACAGAAAGGATGCGGACGTATTGGAGAGAGTCAGTGGAAGGGAATGAAAATGAATAGGGAGCTGTGGCATGTGACATCTGAGGAGAGGCTCAGGGAACTGGGCTTATTTAACTTGCAGAAGAGAAAACTGAGGGGGATTTAATAACAGCCCCAGCTCCCTGAAGGGGGTTTCCAGAGAGGATGGAGCTGGACTGTTCGCAGTGATGGCAGATGGCAGAACAAGGAGCAATGGTCTCAAGTTGCAGCCAAGGAAACTTGCTTAGATACTAGGAAAAACTTTCTCACCAGGAGGGTCATAGAGCACTGAAGAGAGGTTGTTGAATCTCCATCTTAGGAGGTTTTGAGCAGAAGCTGGTGTCGGAGCACCCTTGCCTCCCAGGGGCTTTGGGGCCCAAGAGAAAACTCTGTGGCCTTTTTCCATCACAGACTGTTAGCTTGAAATGCTTGGATCCCTGAATTACACTTGAAGGTTAACTTCAAGAGAAGGTGGCTTTTGGAAACTGTTATTCTGGAAACTCTTTGTAAACCCCTCTATGTGTGAACTTTGGCTTCAGCTTGCAAAGATTCTCTGCCCTTGTGGAGATCTATCGCAGTATTAGGATTTTGATCCGCGACTGATTGCTTCTTTCAGAATTACTTTGAGGATCCTGTTAGGAGAGGGAAATTTTATCCTGCTTGACTCGCCCAATACAGTACCAGGCAAATCTGCCTTGGAAGCTGCATGGAAGTTGCAGCTTGGAAGCTGTGCCATGGCATTTGCTGCAGGCAAGATTGTGCTGAACCATAGTTTGAAAATGTTAGCGAGCGAAAGTGTCGGGGAGGTGAACCACACCAGAAACGTCTCCTGCCAGCAAACCGGAGAGCTTCCCAACTACCGGCATAAATGCTGGAAGAGATTTGGTGTTGAAATATTGTTTATGGATAACATACAGTACACTTCTTGGTTTTGGCTGTACCAGTTATTGGAGAACATATGCTGAGTTTCCAAACAAGTCGACTGTACTTTTTCCATTGCTGCCTGAAGTTCCTCAATGGAAGAACTGAAGTTAAGAGCTGACCTGATCACCTGCAAGCTCCATAAAGCAACCAGTAGCATGCATTTGATTTTTTTCCCCTGCATTTTTATGTTGTAGCCGTAACACAGATGCTTTCATTTGCCAGGTTTTAAAAGTGGGATATTTGATACCTCTGCTTATGTAGTAAAGACTCCCTGGGGAAAGCCATATGCTTCCCTCCCGCCCCCCACTCACTTTCTACAGTAATTCAGTTGGGATTAATACCTGTCACTTAGAAACGTTCAGCGTGCGTAAAGTGGCTGCTTTTGTGCTTTGCTTCATACATCTTGGGAGTGGGCAAAATGGCAGATCTGGTTGACAGCTGGACTTCATTTCCCAGCAGCCCCTACTTGTATTGCTGCAGCGGGTTTCCATGGAGAAGACCCCAACAGCAGCAGTGCTGTGACAGCATGGGGCCAGGGTTTCCATGGAGACCGGCCCCAGCTGCTCTGGCAGAGCACATGGCTGGGCAGGGAGCTGGGGTTGGGATTTTGCCCCATCTCTGGACCACAGTCACAGCTGCAGAGCTGTGATCTGCTGCCTGCACACCCTGGGCAGGGGCATGTGGGCAGTGGATCGCAGCTCTGCCCCATCTCTGGACCACACTGTCATGGCTGCAAGATCTCCACCCCAACCCTGGAGCAGCTCCCTGCCTAGCCGTATGCCCTGCCAGAGCTGCTGGGGCTGGTCTCCGTGGAAACTGGCCCTGTGCCGTCATACCCCAGCATGGTTGGGGTCTTGATGGAAACTAGCTGCAGCGACACAGGCGTGGGATGCTGGCAAATGGAGCCTACCATGGGCCCAGTCTGGCCCGCAGGCCAGACTTTGCCTGCCCCTGATCTACCTGCAGGCTACTAGTATGTTTGGTGCATTCACAATGTCATTTATGTCTGATGTCAATGGGAGTCCATGTCCTTTGGACCATGCACCAGGGGCATGATTTCTACAGAAGCACTGAGCACCAACAGCTCACCTTAAATCAATAGGATCTGAAGGGCCTAGCAGGGCTGTGCAAAACGCCGTCGTTCCACTTCGACTTCTGTTTTGATGAAACGTTGTTTCATTTTGAGTTGAGTTTTGTTTTGAAAGCACTGTTCTGTTTCGTTGAAACTGTTTTGCTGTTTCGACGTGTCGCCCACCCAGTGCTGGGAAGATCGGTGCTGCCGCTGGCCCCAGGTGATCTGGTAGGCAGATCAGGGGCCTGCATCCCCGGAGGAGTCCGGCACAGCCCTGCAGCCCTCCTGGGGGTGCAGACAGGCCTGATCTCCCTGCCGTATGACAGGAGGCTGCTGCTGCTAGCTGGGACCAGCCCGAGGCCAGTAAGCCTTGTTTCAAAACATTTAGAGTGCCCTTGTTTCATTCTGAGGCTCTTTCAAAGGCTTTTGTTTCATTTTGATTTTGCTGTTTCACGTTTGAAATGCATCGAAACAGCTTTGAAATGAAACACTGGGCAAAATTTCACACTGCCTTAGGGCCTGGTACCATCGGGAGGGCAGTGGGAATGGGGTGGGAGGATGAAAAGAATCGGTATTTTTAACTTGCGCACACGGAATTATTTGGGGAAGACTAAGAACGTTATCTAAGGCAACCCAAGAAAAAGGTCTTTTTCATGTTGGCTTTTAATGTGGGTCAGGGTGTACTGAAGATGCTTCCTCCCCCCTTTAAAGTGCTTTATTGCCATGACTTAATAGAAGTGCATGGCTTTGATAGCACTTTAAAAATGGTTACAGTGCTTTAAATGGACCCTTGTTAAATGAGGTAGTAAATTTGAAGCACTGAATTTTACAGCACTTTAGCAACCTACAGCACTTTAAATAACTTCTGTATACTGGTCAAATTTCTGACCAGTAAAGAAAGCAGAGGAGGCTGAGGAGCGCCCCTTGCCTCCTAGCCTGGAAAGTGCAGGGAGGCTCAGATTTCTGCCTTCTCCCCCTGGCCAAACACCGACTGCCCTTCTGTCATGTTTAAGAGCACTGTAACTTTATAGTGCTATAAAAAGTGCTCTAAGTTGCAGTGCTATAAAATGTGCATGGAGCATTTCTGTACACACCCACAGTGCTAGGATTGAGAGCTAATACCGTTTTGTCAAAATTAGTGAATTAAGCTGCTGGCTGGCTATTCCCTTGGAGGAAGTCTGTCCATGCAATCTTCGCATGATAGTTCCCTGACGTGAATTATAGAACTAAACATGCATCTCTAAGCACCCATTTAGGCATGGACATTTGCATTATGGAAACATAATGTGTTACTGAAAATGTAGTGGTAGATTTCTCCAGATACATAAGCCTAAATTCATAGCATGGCCCAGCATGCCACTATAAAGTCTTTAGTTTCTTCTCTTCTGAGGCGCAAAGGCCATAAGTCCACAGATACTGATGATCCTTACCAGTGATGTCAAAAACGCTGTTTGGGAAGGAAGCGGTCGTTACTTTTAAACACAAATTATTATTATTATTCTTTTATGTGCAGTATGCTACTATCTGGGGTCCCAGCATGGACCAGGATCTTGTTGCACTAGCAGCTATACAAACACATATCTGAAGTGGTTTGCAATTTTATTTCACAATTGTATCTTTTAGTGCTTTTGTGTCCTCTTTCGTATAGCGTGTTGGAAACTTCCTGTGCTACAATTTATTAGCTCTGCTAATTGTATTGCGAAAAGGACAGTCATTAAGGTAAGAGTATTGCCTTCTAGGACAGTCTTTGATGTGGTTTATTTTCATGATTATTTAGCACAATATGTCCCAGAGAGAAGGGTAGGGAGAGGAAGTGTGGGCTTTCAAGATGGCTGGGTGGGAGAGCCCGAGAGGAAACAGCAGACAACAGGGAAGCTCGGTGAGACGTGATTAGGGCAATGAGGACCAACTTTTTTGGCAGGAGTTCCCCAAGGTAAGCCACGCACTGTCCCCCAGGTGCCACTCTGACCCTATTCCCTTGCCTAATTTGCTGCACTTTGTTTCCTGCCCTGTTTGGTGCTGTTCCCTGCTCCCACCCTGATCCCCCATGCCTCGCACAGAGGGTACCCACGCCATAGGTTGGCCACCTCTGGGTTAGGGCATGGTGAAAGACGGTAGGGGACGAAGGAGGACAAAGATAATGGAGAGAGAGAGGAAATATATATTTTTAAACTCCTACTGTTGTGAGTACTGGGTAAGAGCTACGATGGTGATTTTACAATTTTAAAAAGTGCCAAAAGCTGCAGCCAATCACTGCCTGCATCGGTTATCACATATTAATGCAAGTAGAAAAGATATAAATTGAAAGTGCAGGATTGTTCAGTAAGTGCAGTTGAAAAGCTGTAAGGAGAAATGTGGTTACTCAAGTATTTCCATGACGTGCATGTGAGAGACTCCTCGGTGGTGGTTTAACCCTGTTGTTTTAACTACTTGAAGGTACGTTGCGTAGGCCCTGCTTTTCCCACGCTGTGAAACAGTCCACCCAATTGCCACTACTTATGTTCTTTATTGCTGCCATCGCAGACATATTGAGCCCTGAGCAATAATCGTTGTGCACCAAGTAGAGAGCACTTTCTATGCAAGTGTCTGTCTTTTTTTTTTTTTTTTTTTTTTTGATGATTTGCAAATCAGTTGTGGTTAACACTGACAAGCGTCTTAGTAATGCAGCTCTGGGAAATGTGGGCAGTTGGCTGACTTGTTAAAAATCCACGGGGGGCAGCTTTCCCCCTTTTGCTCTGTTGTAACCTTTCCTCATTGCATAGTCATTGGTATTACTTGTCTTGCCAAACACCTCTGTTGCTTGACCAGATGATGAAGAAGTCCAGACTTGGGTCCTAAATGATCTCTCTTCCTTTGACAAGGTTGTTTTCCTGCCAGAGTGAGAGACCTGGGCACTCCTTTCCAGCCAGCAGTCAACCTCTTGTCCAAAACGAACATTTGCTCTGTTGCAACAAGAAGGGATTTGGTGATGGGAATCGAAACCAAGATTAATTGCTTGACGTGGTCGTCGTGAAGTTTGCTGTTGTGTTCAAACCTCTGGGTTGTATTGGTGTTAGCAGATGCAGCTCTATTGATGTCAACAAAGTTTTGTTAGAAATCAGTGGTAAAGTGGGCTCTGCGTTTTTCGCTGCCACGGGTTCATCGTAGAGCATAGGGGAAACAGGGAGGTTATACGTGAAGGCTTGGGGAGGTTATACGTGAAACCGAGATCTGGCTGCCTATCTCATTTAAATAATCCACTGTGGTTTTTGATGGCACGAATAGTGTTTCGAGTCTCGTGGCTAAATTTTAATATAGGTGACTTAGTTTTGTCTATCTTAAATCCACGCAACTTCTGGCAGTTTAAATGATCAGTAATCTTCCCACTGTTGCTCTTTAGTGTTGCATTGTGTCATTAAATACTGCACTCCAAACGAAAAATATAATCGATCGTGTAAAGTTTGTACGCCATTAAACAGCTGCTGTATTCTGCCCCAGCCATAGTTACCTTCCACTGGGCGATAAAATCACGTCAGTGTTTCTTCTGCGTGTTAAAATGTAAAACGGCCTAAAAACAAGAAGAAACTGGGAAGGAGTAGAATGGATGAGGAAAAAAAGAGAGCTCCTGTGTGACATGGTACCCGGTGAAGAAGGTACAGTAAGTAGGAAGCTTCAGTTTGCAGTTTTGTGCCTTTGGGTTAGTCCCTGTTGCATTGTGACTCTACTCATTGTTGAAGGTGTGACTGTGGGAGGAAATCCTCTTCTAATCTTGCATGTCCTCTGTGTCCCTAGGTTCCTGTCTCTGGCATTAGACTGGTGATATTTTTGAACCTGGTGTTTCCTGGCATTTCAGTAATTCTATATTTTTAGTCCTAATTGGGGGAGGGAAGGGGAGATTGGTACAAATTAACTGAGTTTTAAAGAACTGGTATTTTTCTTGTTTTGTGTTTTTAACTGCTTAGCTTTACAAATGCACTATACAGCCACAATCACAATTTGCCAATGCAAAAAATGCGAGAAAAAGTTGCCTTATGAAAATGTATTTGGGATTAAAAATGGTGAATTTAACTCTTTCCATGATGTTGGGTTTTCCAGGGTATTCAGAAAACCTAATAGGCATGGTACTGGTAGCCTGAAGCTAATGAACTGTAAGCTTTTCTATTCCACTAAGTTGCTCTGTAGCATTAAATTACCAAATTATTGTATTAAAAATAAGCAGCAAGTTACCATAGATGATCGGAGGCCTAGTTAGATAATGCTGAAAGCACCTATGGGTGCTAAGTATTTCAATTTGGGATGGACCTTCTCTTAAATTAGGAAGATTGACAAGTTGTTTGCAATCCTCACCCCAGATGCAGAGGCTTAAAAGTATCAAGTTATTTTTAACACAATGGCATATCTCTAATAACCAAGGGTTATTTATATTTGTGCATGTGCTATTGCATAATGACTTGTTGGAAAATCTGAATGCTTTTTTCAGAAATCTGAAAATACATATTGATGTGGGAGGAACCTGAATGAATGTCACAGGCCGTTGCTCTGAAGTACATGGTATAGATCAAAAGTTTTTAACTTTTTTAGACTCAAGGCACCTTTCATTGGACTCAAAATGCCAGCCCTTCGGTGTCTCTTGTTTCTTGACTACTGAAAAGTAATAGGGTAGTTCTGGTGCAAAGAACTGGAGAACACAGCCAGTCCGACTGTTTGTTTGTTTAGCTGGGGGTTTTTTGACGCTGTGGATTCCTGTTTGAAATATTTGGACACTTATACACGTGCTATGGAGGGGCATTATAGTTAGAGCAGCTCTGAGAGCCACTCTGATTAAATCACCTGCAGCATCTTGTGTATCAGCGTCCCCATGTTTCAAAACGACGACGGGGGTGCTATTGTCTAAAGCTCACTCAACACGCTTTAGATAAAGCGCCCCTGCTGTCATTTTGAAGCGTGGGGAACACTGATGCACGAGACATGGAGGCTGGCTGGAGCATGGTAATTACTACGCTCCAGCGGGCTCAATGAATCGAGCCTGCTCCAACATGCATGTCGAAGCAGCCTCCGCACTTGTGTGTAGGCACCCCCTGGGTTTATCCTGTGAATCGTGCGGATGTGCTTGATAGCCAACGGTGCTAATATTATGTGGGACCTTGCAGCACCCTAAAGGGGTCTCCTGGCACCCCAGGGTCCTGCAGCACCCTGGTTGAGAATCGTTGGTCTAGTCACAACCCATGTGTGACCCAGCTGTGCTTTTCATCCAGAGGTTCACAGGGAGAGTGAGTAGAAGTGCACTTATGCTACATTACTGCATTTGGCCGTGGGCCTTTGTGATTTACAGTCCATATAACCTTTGCAGTAGTCAAGGCGGGGGGTTTCCAGAGCATCTGAATTGCTAGGAAGGGAGCTAATTTGCTGTGGCTTATAAAGAGTAGCTGTCCAGGGAGGCTGAGGATGAAATTAGGATGAGTGCTATGGAGACACTTTTCGGCTACGTAGCTAGAGACTTCTAGTACTGTAGTAGCATGTGGTGTGGGGGTGGGAGCATGGGGGAGGCTGTGGCTCTGGCTTTGGGGCTAGGGCTGTCACCATTGCTGCCTGTCTGGGGCTGAGGCCACCGTGCGCTTCATGTCCCGGGCTGGAGCCAAAGCTGCTGCATATAAGGCAGGTGGCAGCAGCGGGAGGCCAAACTGACAGGGGGTAGATAAGGGGGAATGGGGGGAAGAGGTAGGAAGCAGGCGGCTTGCCCCCTTGCTGATGCTTTCTCTGCTGGAGCAGTGGAGGGGACACATTTGAAGATAATCCCTCAATAATTAGACTCTATACAAATTTATAATTTTCCATGTATAGGCTATAATTACTGGGGGATCATCTTAAATTCTGAGCAGCCTTGGAGTCGGGTACGTACGGTAGATTGACTTTTAGGAAATCAAATGGCTAAGCTTTCTATAAGAGAGGCTAGTTTTCTCTGCCTCAAGCATGACCTGAGGGACCTTCTAACTTACAGAAGATGTAAAACCGAAGAGAACAATATTCAAACATGCAATTCTTATTTCTGCTTATTGATAATGAGTTGTTTCTCTTGCACAAAATGGTATGTGAAGGCAAACTTCTCATCTGGTATTTCTGGGACACCTTGTAGCAGCGCTCTCATGAATCCTTATTAATGCAGAAACTGCTGGATTCTCTTTTTAAATGCAGCCGTGAGCAGCACCACTGCCAGTTTCATTTCCTTTTCTTTGCTCCCATTGCTTTAAAGCATGACCAAAGCCTGTGAAGTCAGTATTTGGTGAGACGCTAGACCAGCGGTGGGCAATTATTTGGGGTGGAGGGCAGCTCAGTGAGTTTTGGTGAGCTGCCAAGGGCCGCAAGCGTAGTCCCACCCCTTGTCACCGTCTTGGGGCCAGAAGTCCCATCCTTACCACTGACCTTTGCCACTAGAAGTCCCTCCCCTTGGCCCCAGAAGTACTCCTTTTGGGAGGGGAGGGTTTTTCTGGGACCAGAAAAAACCCCAAATCGTATACTAAAAGTCAAACATCTATTATAACCCATTCGAATTATGTTATACTGATCCACTGTTTTTATTCTTTTCTTCTGTGCATCCCATCCAACTGGCCCAAGCACGCCTTGCCTGCATGGGTCCTGAACCAGTCCCAGTGGAGGTGTGAGTTTGAGGCACTGGATCAGATGATGCAGGGCGAGGTGCTGACTGGTGAAGAGACTGCAGATAGAGAAGGGTAATTCAACTCTGAACTTGCTAAAGGTTGGATGTCCAGCACTGTACGAACAGCCTCTTTACAAGGGCACATTTCTTACGGTTTTGGAAGCAGGCCTGTTTGCATTGGTAGCCGATACAATTGTCGAGGGGAATATCATCTTCTAGCTCCTCTCTCATTTCTGGAGGTGAAAACAAGCTGTTTGCCATGGAGCAACTTCACTATGGATTTGTAGGTGGCAATATTTGGCTGGTCGCCTGTCCACACGTCAGATCAATGGAAATGCGTGGTGTTGGCTAATCCGGGCGCGCGTACTTCGCAGCTAGATCTCTCCCATGTTTTCCTCCTGCTCTGTTAACTGTGTTAGCAGTGGATTCAGGGGAAGGGAGAGTCTGCTACTTTGATAAGCACTTATAAATTGCCCGACCAGCTGTCCATTTTTGTTCCATTTTGTAATCCTCCAGGTCAACAAAGGATCTAAAATAAGGAAAATGTGGTGAGTGAGTGGAAAAATAGAAACAACCCAGCTGTGCAGCGTATCGGACAGGAAACCTGCAGAGCGCTTATAAAGTTGCACTGTCAGTGGAATGAAGCCTTTACTACTGCTCTTGAATCTACTTTTTTTTAAAAAACCTTTGATTATACGAAGTCTGAAGTTGCTGTTTTTTTGTTTCGCTAAGGCATGTGTGCGAGGGCTGTTTGGTTTCTCGGTGCTTTTAAGGTGTTTTGTTGATTCACTCTCCTAGGGTTTTTTGTCTCGTGCTAAAATCTCTCCCCCTGGGGAATGTGAGGTACTGATCGTATCAAGGCAAAAGTGAATGAGCACCGTGAACTTTCCTCCTAAAGGAATGGGGGAGAGGCAAGATGCCAAAAAAAAGGTTTGGTTAACTCTTGCCTTTGTGGCGTGATGGACACCTGGGTGCTCTGCCAGCGCCACACCGTGCACACGGTAGCACAAACCTCATCAGCGTCCCGCTTACACCGTGCCTTGTCTTTCCTCTTCCCACCTCCGACTTTCCAGCTTTCTTGCCGTGGGCGCACTTCCTTTGTTGTAATTTCTTCTGAAGGTAACGTCCCCGTGTTTAACCTCTCCAGTGTCCTGTGCAGTCCCTGTGTCCTTTCCTTTATACATGATCACTGCCACTGAGAAGAGTTGCGTGGATGATCGAAATGGTGAGACGTTTTAGGTAGGAGGAAAGGCAATTTTAGGGTAAAATAGATCAGGCAAAATCAATCTCTTTCTTGCCAAAAGAAGAGAAGGCTCGTTTTAAGTATGCAGAGATGTTTGATTCCCAGAGAATTAATCCATTAAACATCTATTTCCCAACCCCTCTCCTTCCCATTCAGGAAAACAGACCTCTTATATCACACAATTTTTTTTCTTCTGATATAATCTAAATCAAATACACTGTACATTTCATTTTCCATGGAAGTCCATCCAAGAGGGTTGCTGAAAATAGACTATGTTCTGAGAACAGACACCAGAAAAAGCAAGCATATGTGTGTGGGGAGGGAGGTCAGCTGGGGGAAAGAATTCCTCAATAAAAATCTTTGTTCAACGTAATTTAACTTTAAAAGAAGCACATCAACTTCTATGTAGGTCAGGGCTGGACTGCGCATAGCACTGTGCATTATAGTGGACATATTTTACAAGCCTAATTTTGTTTACAAGCAGATGGGGATCAGCTAGAGTTGAACACTCAAAGCTTCAAACTTCACAATTTAAACTGGTGGGGGAAAAAAGCTTTATTTCCCCCTTCCTTTCCTCCTCCCCCCCCCCCCATTCCTAATTTGGCTAGAAATTTTCATGAAGCAAATAAACTCAGGATATGCTGGGGGTGGAGGGGGGAACCGATTTGAAGCCACAGAGTTTACATGGAATCTCTTTGGTCTTAAAAATACAAATAGGTCAATTTTTAAACGGCAGTATTTGAAGTTCAGTTCTTCCTTTCATTACCTGGCAAGTCCTGAGTTCTGGGGTCCGTTTCCCTTGCGATGGTTAATCTCCTAAACTACCCTTTCGCTATTGTGCCTGATTTAGTATCAGCAGCTAGAGGAAACGTGCCAAGGCCTGGTCTTGGCAGGTAAGAGGAGATACATTTTTTTCAAGCTGTCTGCACTTAAAATGTATTTGTACTTTTTTTGTCTTAAAGCCCGGATACTCTAAGCATTTGCAATTTAAGTCAGCGAGACTTATTAAGTAGAAAGTCAGTAGCACTGGTTGTGCAAGTCAGGGTTTGCAAGATCAATCTGGATTAATTACTTTTTCCTAGAATACTACTTCTTTTTAATTAAGCACTTCCTCGGCAGTGTCATAAACCTGACCCATAACTACATCGTCTCCCGTCCATGTAAACTTATAAAACTAACCAGATTCATTGTATCCAAATGCTGCAAAATGCCAAAAGGTGAACACAAACTTGGAAAAGCAAATGCAAAGTTTTAAAGTAGTATTAATTAACCAGAATTTAAGTTAGTAACACAAGAGGAAAGTGATGTGCATCCTACTTCTTATCTTGATACTATGTGTTTTAAAAAGTCTTAATGTTGTATGTGTAGACTTCACAATAACATGGTTGGCATTTTGTACCTGTTTGTCAGTTTACGCTGATATGGTCTAATAATTCTTAGCTCGGGTAGTGCGCTTACCCTTGCAAGATACTCTTGTTGCAAGATATTTTGCCTTTTCTCCAGAAGTTTAACACCAGAAGCCATTAAATGTTGGAAAATGAGCCCTTTCTTTCTGGGGAAAATAGCAAGCATTTCATTTTACGAAGATGGAGTCACCGTAGAAGAAAACGTTTTGATTGCATGCCTTGGTTATTTTTCTCTATTACAGTAGTGTTTTATGTGTTCATAGTACAGTTCTACCTTTGAAGTCTGACTATAGCTTCATCCTACGTGCAAAGAAAAAAATCCAGCCAAAGTCAAGGGATGCTGATCAGCTGCTGATGCAGGTGTTTTCTGTCATCTCTCTATCATCTCGTGGGCGGAAGAACTAGGGAGGAGCTGTTGTGTGGTTGTCCAACATGCGAAACAACTGTGTCCATATGTTTTGCCACTGAGTCAGGGATTGCAGTAATCGTACTCCAGAGCAAACGCTGAAGAACAAATCTGATGAGGAGAGAGATGGCAAAGTGTCTCCACCAACCTCTAGACTATAGAAAGACAGGTAGCTGTGCTCAGTTGCACCCTGGCTTACTCCCACCTGCCATTTTTTTTTATGCTATTTTGTAAATTCAGGTAAACGAGGAGAAACCCATGCAGATGTTATGTAAGCTCCTTTAAATTCCTCTGTGAGTCACTGGGGACATGCTCCTAAAGTGAGTCTGGAGAAAAGTAAAGCCGAGGTGATTGATCTCACTCTGGACGGTTCAACAGAAAAGAAGCTAAGATTGCCGAGCATCTCTTCATCACAACTAGACAACCGAAAGTTGCTTCCTTTCTGTCCTCTGAAGCATTTATTTGTTATAAAAACCCCCGTACCCACCAAACCTTACTTGTGTACGTGCCAGCTGCAGCAGTAAGGCTTGTCTACATGGGGACACTTAGGAAAATCAATCTGAATTAATTTTTAAGTGGATTAATTAAATGCATTAAGCCTCTGGGTGGACACTATTCAGTATTAAAGTAGCCTTCATTCTGTTTAGCTTTTTTCACTTCCAAAGTGAATTAAGATAAATCAAATTAAGACCACTTTAATTCTGTGCAAGTGTCTCTCTACAGGGGTTTAATGCAGTTTAATACCCTATACATTTACACCATTAATTAATTAGAATTAACTTATGTAGACGAGCTGTGTTGCCTAAGACGAGGCAAACATCTGTGCGTCACCATGTGCATGCCTTGATTTGCTGTCTGTTCTTGAGCGGCGTGTCGCCTTGCCTAGACAGCACCATATGACATTTTTCCTCTCCGCTTTATCTCCTGTCTGCTGTGCAGGTACAAGCATTCATGTCATTCATCACTTCCTTCATTACTATCCCTGTCTTTCCAATTAGGATATCAAATCCAATTTGGGGGACATAAAGAGAAAATTAGATTGGAAGTTAGTTTGTCCTTGAAATGTAACATCTTGCAGAATTTTGCAAAAAAAAAAAAAAGTTAAAATGGGAAAAATATAAAAGAATACACAAATATTCTAGTGGCATCAAAACTAAGCAGAATGTTACAATCCCTGCTTCAAAAATCAAATAGTCTTTCTCTTGTTTTTTCTCTTACCATCAGTTGGTTGCCTTCCTTCTACTCTTTTATGTCTAATGTTGAGTAGCGGGAGAGACAGGGAGCTGTGTGTAGTATTGTTGGCCAAAAATGTTTAAGATAACATTTTGAAAACTCACCCCACTTTCCCAAAGGGAGAAATATGCAGCTGATGTTTTTAGAATGAATTAACCCACCATGAGATATGTCTAGGGTAGGAATGCTTAACTTTAATATTCATGTTAATATTGCTATACAACTTTTTGTTGGAACACGAAGCTAGCAAGGCACCTGTGTGGAAGCTTGTACCTAGAGCTGTCCCTCCTTGGAAAAACAAATCTCTCAGTAAAAGGCCAACATTTCTAGTTGTCTTTTTTTATTTTTAAACTCTTGCTCTGGATCCGAAAAGAAAACATGATCGCTGGATCTATGGAAATGGTTGTGCTGTATGTCCTTTATTGGCTGATGCCCAGCTAGACTTAGAGCTGTATGACTAAGGATTGCTTAGGAACAGGTCAACACTCGTTTAATAAACTCCAGCCACCTTTAATCGTGGTTTGCAGTTTCTTCTACTGGCCCCAGTTAGATTCGGTCCAAACATTTTTGGAGTATAGAGTTCAAAATGATTGTAGGGAATGTATCCAATAGAAGGACATATTGTAATTTCCCCAGCCTGTGAACACTGTCCTCTGGTACCAAAAAGTCTACGCACAATTTCCACATGAGCTGGCTAATGGAATAGTTCAGTTCATAGGTTTTTTTTGCATGCTGAACAAGCAGTATGTCCTCAGTGGTTCCTTGGAGCCTGCTCCAAAGGCTGTTTAACTCAATGGAAAGACTCTCTCATTGGGTCCTTGGTGTGAGATTTCTCTAAAGCGAATGGCATTCGCCCAGTCCTGCTCCCGCTGGATTCAATGGGAGTTGACTTCATTGGGGGTGCCGGGGGCCAAGGCTTTGTGCTTGAGAAACGTCTCACCTTTTAATTAAGTGGAGACTATACAAATGGTTCCTGGTTCTCTTTGATACATGGTTGTGTCCTCTTCTTAATTTTGAATAATGCAGGTCTGTTTAGGGAGTGTCCCTATTTGTGGGTTTTTTTTAAAGCAAAACATGTATTGCTTTTCCACTCTAGCATCCCAAAATGCCGTCCAGAATATAGCACATCTGCTCTAAAAGACGCATCTTCGGTTATGTTAGCAGAAAATTTCTTTACGGCCTTTAAGGGTTGGCAGGTATTTTTTATTTCTGTATTTATTTTTTTCCAAGTGACCCAGGCAAGGCTGGTTCAAAGCTGATCTAACTTGACGACCATTCTCTCTGGAAGGGCTTTGCTGTTGGCAGCCGAACCATGTTTAACTTGTTTTGTTTTGTTTCCTAAACCGTTCCCTGGTGCTGCCAGGAAAATGTTGTTCAGTTTTATTTAGTTGAGGATTTGGCTTGCCGTAAGCAGCCTACTTGGGGTGTAGAGCGGCAGTCCATCATGTGGTGATATATCACACACTCAGCAAGTTGGTTTTGCAGACCCGCACGTTGCCAAGGTGACTTTAATGTTTTCATTAACATATTTGTTTAAATGTGCAAAGTTGACTAGCACTTTAAGGTATCTCAGTCTCTGCATACCTCACTTGAGACCATCCCTTAAGAGGGGAACGTTGACAATTGCTCTGAAAACTGTGTTTTTAGTGTCTTTAAACTGTATCCCCCAAATCGCTAGTCGCCCTTCACAATTTAACCATCGATCCCAGAACAAATAAGAGATGCCTATCGAAAAGGAAACAATTTTGAATAAAAATATTCACCCAGCGTATGAAAAGCTTTTAAAAAAATCTTTAGGGAGAATGAGCAAGCAGAAAAGCAAACAATAAAATAGACTCCAACATACGTTGAACGAGAAGGACATGGCTTAATTGCTTTGCATGCCATGCACTCTTGTGTATTAAAAGACAGATGGACTGCTGTTGTAGCAAGAAAAAGATCAGTAACCTTTCAACCTTGGGAAATTATCTTTTATTTCAAATCTGTCAGATTTTCTTTCCGATTGATGGCTGAAGAATGCTGGGCAGGTGCTAAATCCTGTAATATTAAATGATGATTAGGGCAAGATCCAACTTTTCTATCCTGCATGAAGGAAAGGAAAGTGGAAAAAATCCTGACTTACGGGGAGGACAGCAGAGAAGATATGGCTGGCAAAGGGAGAGTAATGATAAGGGTGACTTCCAGAGAGGCAGACGCATTTCTTCGTTGTTACATTTCTTTTCCCTTAATTTTTTCTTGTCCTTTTTTATTTTGTAACTTCGTTTGGAAGCACGAGGCTGTCAAGAATTCCCTACTATTCCTGTATATTTTCCTTGGAAACACTGGGCACATCTGTACAAGATGTTTACTGTGCATCTTGGCATCTATACTGCGCCTCTGTATGTGTGGAGCAAGCTAATTTACCCGGCAGCAGCAGGATTGTACTTGTAAATACTAGCCCTGTGCTGAAGCACCCTTGTGCCCCTCGGCAGCTGTGTGGACCAGCCCCGGGCTGACCCGCCGGGCTTTCTGCCAGCTAGGGCTACTCGGACTTGGCTCGACGTGCTGCGTTCATGGGTGCATTTTAGATGGCAATGAACTCTGGAATGTATTGCTTAGCATGAATTGCACATGTAGACGCGCCCACTGGGATCTTTCTCGGTCCACTTAAAAAGTTTTTGTGCATCAAGAAGTTCTTCTTCCAATGTGGATTCAGTCATTTGGATTTTGTAGCACTTAACTGATTCTTAAGTCATTTGAATAAAAACCACGTTCCCTCTCATGGTCCCATGTTCCCTCTGATGTTTCGGAAGCCCGTAGCTCTTCTGCTTCACGAAAAAGTGAGCATCAAAAAATATCTACCGTGTCTTCATTGTGCATCATAAAGCAGAAAACAGACTACGAACGTGTTCTCTCGTTGTTGCTGTTTTTCTTATTTTCAGGTCCCCTAAGAAGGTCTCCTTTTTTTCCCTGCCATATGCAGGGCATCTTATCTAGCAGTGGGGTATTTTGGTAGCCGCATGCGTGACTTTCGGTGCCACGAGGAGGGCGTGTTACCCTTGTTGGGTCGGTCTAGTATGCGCCTCTGTCTCAAAACTCATTAAAACTGGGCTTTGTTAAGGACATTTCGCTACTGTACAACATTCAGTAAAAAGAAAAAAAAGTAGGGCACATGGAAACGCACAGACCTGGTGCGCGCTGTGCGTTTTGAGGCTTGGGTACCTATTGATCCGAGTCGTCCCACTAGATTGTCTTGAACAGTTTGAAAACAGAAATGGAATGAAAGTGGAGACAGAAAAGAAAAGTAAAGGCCTTATAAAAGGCCTAAAAGTAAAGGACTATAGGGTGGTGGGATGGGGAGTCCGAGCAGAGAGGACTCTTTCAAAGTGGGATGGAAATACTGTTCAAAAGTAGACTGAGCCACGTATTTGAACACATAGTAGGGAACTTAGGTGAGGAAGATGTGATGGGTTACGTTTCAAATATAGGTCTTATTCTAATTCAAGGAACTGTTTTCCTTCCCTCCCTCCCCCCCCCCCCCCCGTTTTCCATGCTTGCAATTGCAGCCTACCCAAGCAAACCACCTACCACATGTCCCCTTCAAGACGAAATTATTTTGCATCCTGCTCCCATCCAACTCTTGCAGATCGCCCCATTGGCACAGCAGTGCCTCGGACGTTGTTTGCATCGTGCCTTTTGGAGTTTCGACTTTTTTCTCTTGTAGAAATCCAGCCATCCCCAGCTCCTGTCTCCGGAGGGCTGCTTTTAGCGAAGCAGTGGTTTACTGGAAAACAAACCTTAAAAAAAAAAAAAAAAAACCAAACAAACCCCGCAATGGTTTAGCTTTTATTTTATTCAAGTGCTGGTGGGTTTTACTTGTTGGGTTTTTTCCAGAACCTGTTGCTATTTAAATGCAGGTTTAAGCTTTTCCACCCGGGAGATTGAAAAGTCTTTCCACTGTGTCGGTTCAGCAGAGAACAAAACTTCTCTTAGTTTTCTCAATGAATGTATTCTAGGATGCCGCGGTGGGTTTTGTAAACTGTTCTGCCCCCCTCCCACCTTCCCCCAGTTTTAAGCCAAAGCAATTGTTGACAAGGGGGGGGGGGGGTAATCTATCGTGCTGGGGCGGATTAGGACTTTCCAAAGCAGGGAATATAAAAACTCGGGCCAGTCCAGTTTGTACAGCTGGCAGCTAACCGTTCCAGGGCTGGCTCTCGTCTGCTTCCCTGCGTGCGCAGCGGGGGGGGGAAAGCGTCTGGCTCGTGGAATGCGCTCGGGCAGGCCTGGCCCGGAGGAATGTCTGACTGTAACGGGGATTCCCTTGATCTGGCACGAAAGGAAACCCCAGGCTTGTGGGTCTGTTGTTGCAGGGCTAGGAAACCAAGAGCCAGTTTTACCGCGGCTGGAGCGCTCGCAACTGTGCAAACACAGGGCGGGGAGAGGAGGTGGGGAGGAAAGACGGAGCAAACACTGGAGAGTCCCCACCCAGCTGAAACGTTGGCTGGATACGTGTGATCTTCCTATTTCGATATCCGGACCTGCCAGAAATCCGGATTCACTGAAGGGGATAGGTTTTAAAGCTATGGCAGGCTAAAGGCTATTTTCCCTGACTTTTTAAGCTTGTTGGCTTCATAAAATATCAGCTTTGTAAGAATTGTTGCTTGCTGAAGTGGTTCGTTTCTGCTCCAACTTAACCCATTCAATACTTGATGGTCTGGCACTAAACCTTTGAATAGTGTCCCGTCTCATGGTGGGCCTTGTTTTAAAAGTGATTTTCTTTTTTTTTGGAGCTGTTTTAGTTTCCTGACGATGTGTTAAAAGGCACGAGGGTCTCTCTCCTCCAAAGAAATTTGGTAGTTTTGGAAACCTTTCCTGTTGATGTCAAAGGATTTGGTTGTCTTCCTGCCTAGAGCAGGGGGACTGGACCCGATGATCTGCGAGGTCCCTTCCAGCTCCTAGCGACCTATGAATCCATCCTCCTATCTTGTGCAGACGTGCAATAGTTCCCATTTCTCCAGAATAACCATAATGGCTTTGCTTTTGTGTTCAGTTTTATTTGGTCTGTAAATGGTCCATCGTGCTCTGAACACGTGCGTGCAATCTGAGATGGTGCGATATAGAGGCCAAAACTGATGAAAGCAACCAGTTTCCATGAACCCAACTGGCCAGCAGAAGAAGCTGGCTGGGAAATGGCCCTTGTGCTGCAGCTGTTAATTACTACCTTCTGGATAATCAAGCTGGAGAAGCACATTTTAAAGACATTTCGCACTGCTTCTGCGGACCCCAGCCTCTGGGTAGTGGTTTCCAGGTTGTTCTGTCCTCATTTCTCAGGTCCTTTTGATCCAGACCCATTTAGGTTACACCTGATTCAAGGTGCCTTCCACTCAGGGGGTGCTTTTAGGACAAATCCTGCTCTTGCATGGGTTCTTCAGAGCTGCCTGGGACTTGAATATCACCCCCCTCCTAAGTTTTTTAAGTAGGCCTGATCTTCGCCTGGGGTTGGTAGAGGCGTTTTGCTTGAGCTGCCTCTTTGGCTGGAGGAGAATCCAAAGCGCGGAGGAAGCGCAGATTGCAACCCCTGACTTGGAGAGGGTGCCCCTGTGTCCGAAACACTGCATTGCTCTCACTGTCCGCTACAGCAGAAACCCCAGGCCCGTGACTCGGGTTCCCCTGAAGTTTTTGGAAATGAGCTAGTTTTATCTTGACCCAGCGTCGGCGTCTGTTCAGGCAGGCCATGGGGAAGACAAGTCCCAGAATCGAGGGTTTCCCTGAGACCTTTCTGCCCTCACTCAGATGTTGAACTCTGCTGTTGGCTTGAGACCCTGGGAAGGGAGGGGACTTGACAGGAGAGGCAAGTCCTGCGGTGCTCAGGAACCAAATCCGACGGGGCCATCGCTTTTGCTTGGACCTGGAAGCTAGGTGGCAGCTCCGGGACATTGTAGAGCACAGAGGAGTGGACCAAAGCATCGTGGCAATCTGCAGTGGGGCTCCGGGACTCGGTGCTTAACTCCGGGTGCCTCTGTGTTTTTCCAGGAACGTACAAGCAGCGCGTTACTTTCCAACAGATCCAGCTCTCGTTTTCTTCCTTCCTTCCTTCGTGACGCATCAGAGAAATGCTGGGATCATAATGCCATGAAAAGATCTCGTGTTATGTTGCAGAAGTTCAGGTTCCTGTGTACAGATCGTTTGGCAATTAGTTGTTAGACCACGAGCAGATAACATTCGAAATATGACTGTTATTTCCTCCCCCTGCCTCCCTCCTCCTCCTCCCAAAAAAGCATCGGTGTTGAAAAACATGAGACTCGGTCTATTTAGATTATAAACTCCTTGAAGAAGAAACTTGTCTTTTTTTTTTTTTTAAATCATGTGAGCCGTACAGCACGTAGCCAAGTGAGAGCTTCGTTTCTTATGGGCGCTCTCCATGTTTCAGCTGTGTAACTTCTGTTAAGATTGTAATGCTTATCATCCAGAGCACAGAAGTACTTCTGCTCGCCTTTGCACCACCATATCCTGCAGCCAACTGGTGCCTTGCAGCTGAGACCTCCTGCCTGCCTTTGATGCTGTTTGGCTGTGAACATCCGGCATCTATCCTGAGATGCAGGAGGCTCGTGCCAGGCTTGCTGAATGCCCGGAGGCATGTAACTGTGTAGGAGATGTGGATGGTTGGTAGGTCTCTTCCCTTGCCCAGAAAGGTTGGGGTAGAGAGGGGGAATGGGAGGAGAGCACATGCTACTGGAGACCCTCTCAACACGGGCTCCTTTTCTCAATGTACAGCTCCCCTGGTCCTCTCAAAGCAAAATGCTACTTCTGCTTTCTAGGTTGGTACCTGATGCAAAACCCAGAGTTCTTGGTTTCCTTTGCGATACTGCCCCTCCCCCTTTCCACCGCCAAACCTCCCCGTCCTCCCCCCCCCACCCCAGAAGACTGAGTCCAAACTAGCGTAACACAGTTCAAGTTGTAGGGGACATAGGTGTGGAAAACGAGTTTTCCTTTTGTGGCCACCACTGAGACGGTGCTGAGGATTTTTAATTTTAATTCACATCTTTACAGGGCTTATTTGAATAACGGGGGAGGAAGGGGCGTGGGTGAACCATGCTTAGGAGCTACGTTATCTGTTAAATGTTTGTAGGTAAAGGTTTGATACTTCAACAACCTGGTAGCCTAGGCTGAGTGGAAGGCCCTTCTTCCACCCAACAGGCACCTGTCGATCCTCTGGATCATGGTGTACATACGTACGATGTCTAGTCAGCTGCCTGATGGATCTGTCTGTGACTGGCAGGCCCAATTCAAGAGCGCTGCAGCTTGTTGCAGGTTTCACGGATTCACGTGTTGTCTAGATTGGAGTCCAAATTTACATCCCGCTGCTGCTTTCTTCTTTCTCGCTTTGCTTCCATCGTCTGGATCAAAGCTGTTCACGTTGAGCTGCGCCCGGTGCTAGATGTTCCCTCCAGATCAGATGAGATTCTGCGCGCTGCTCCCACTGAGAGAGAGAAGTGATGAGAGAGCTGTACATGGGTCTGTCAGTCTGTCCATAGCATGGGGAGTACAGTTCCCTGGAAGAAGGGGGGAGCACGCATCTTCCAGCTGCACGTGCAGGGGAAGAAGGCGTTAACATTGTTATAGCAGCCGTATTCTGCTTGTGAGAACCGGAGAGCGGCACAACTTGCCCCCGGATAAAGAGGGATTAGCTGTTGCTAATTTTTCTGAGCCGCAGCTTCAGGTAGGAAATGGCCACTTTCTGTTTTGACAATTAACAGAGGAAGTAGTGTTGTGTTGGGTTAGCCCTGTGCACCCTGGGGGATGAGACAGGCCGGATCCTATAGGGTCCCTTTGGGGATAGATTAGGGATCCTACCCAAATTAACTCAAGCTGCATAAAGAGCATGTAAGAGGGCATGGGGGAGAGCTACTGAACAACCTGGCTTATTTGGAAGTAATGGGACTGTAATCTTTTGAAGGTGATGCAGTTATTTGGCTTCAGTGCCTCAAGCCAGCTTCTTGTTCAGCCTCCTCCAGTCCCTATGAGATACTAGCCGATCAGGGAGAAGTTTTAGTGGAAGTGCATCAGGCCTAAGCTGCATCTCTCCTTTATCTGAACAGGGGACTGATCTTTTTACTTGCTGCACTAGGATGCAAACCACATCATGCCACATCAGCAGAGTGATATTTTATCCCTGGTGTACCAGGAAGCGTCGACTTTGCTAGGAACAGATATAGTAAAGGATCAGATGGGAACAGCACGCGGCATTTGATATTCAGGAGACCTGGAACTGCTTTACGTTTCTTATTCCCTGGGCCAATGGAGATAAGCTTATCTTGCAGGACAATGAACAAGTGAGCCGTTCACTTCATTCCCCGCACCTGCTAGTGGAAATATCGGTTGCCCGTTAGAAAGACTGACCCCAAGGAAGGCAATGAAATATTAGGCCATCGAACTGGAAGTCGGCTGCTTGGGAGCTTGCTTGGCCCTGCAACTGGCAAACTTTTGGCAAGTTGTTTAACTCTGTCTTTGCCTCTGTTCCCCATTTGTAAAAGAAAGCTAACAAGTGTCTTTAGTAGACTTATTTGTGGTCTACAATGAATCGGATAGAAACATAGAAAACTGGGATTGGGAAGGACCTCAGGAGGTCATCTAGTCAAATCCATGGTCAAAGCAGGACCATCCCCAGCTAGATCATCCTAGCCAAGGCTTTGTCTACCTGGGTCTTAAAAACCTCTAAACATGGAGATTTCACCATCTCTCTGAGTAGCTTGTTTCAGTGCTTTACTACCCTCCTAGCGAGAGAGAGAGAGAACTTGTTATGTAAAGGTTATTAATTGCTGGAGTAGTAAATGTACCTCTAGCTAAAATAAGAAGTTATAACAAAGCACAGGTGAAGACAGTGTGCAGTGTTTGAACTGGCATGGATGGGACCTGGAACTCTAAAAAATTGCCTAAAGAACGATAAAATAATGTATTTAATCTACATTTTCTCATCTTGATATTGTGGGCAAACCAACCTTGTCCTGCAGCCTCTGGGCACTTCATTGTCTTTGAGATGCAGGTTTGGATCAGCCACGTTGTAGATCCAAACTACCTTGCATAATCTTTTAAGCATTGCTTCCCCAAAAACACATGGTGCCAAATCTTAGCAGATGCCTCTCAGAGGAGCCAGCTCCTTGTGGCCTAGCTGAGCTCAAAACTGAGTCTGTGATATCATTTTAGGAAGGATCATAGTTATAGTTTCAAGGCCCACATATAAACAAGAAAAATGTTTTATAAGAGTAAAACTATCGTGTCGTGTTACTTCTCTGGGAAGCTGTATCTTGTGCTCCTTCTTACAAGATCTCAAACTTTGGGCTCCAGACCCAGTATTTTTCAAGATGATCAGAGTAAGTTTGTAGATTGTATAGTGTTTAGAAAGTCCCTCTACTAAACAGGAAGCAAGCAAGCCGTTTTTAATATTGAGGTTGTCCGTTCTCACTTGGCACCCTGCAACATCCCTGTGTCAACTGCAGCAATTGCATAAGTGGAAAAGTAATATTAGGAAAGTATTTGTGGTTTTCATCTGTCTTTTAATGAAACTTAGCAGATGTCATTAGGAGGACCCAACCAGCTTTCCACAAACCCTTGGCAAGGACTCTGCAGATCACTGAGAGTCCAGGGACCCACAGTTTGAGAACAAGCGACCGAGTTTTGACAGTGTTTTTCCTCATACTGGTATTTTGTTGCACTACGCACATGTGAAAGCACCACACATTTGGGGAGAACAAATATAAATAAGTGAAGACTGATTTTTTTTTTTTCTTTCCCCCCTACCATCAGAGAGCTATGAACATTTTATGTGCAATTTCTCTGCACATCTGTTTGTTATCATGTGATATATTTTCATAGGCAGCGGCTTGCTGGGTTAGTTCGGATACTAGCGTGTTTCTCTTGGGAATGGGATTTGTGGGCGATTGCAAGTTTGCAGCCAGGTTTGAGGATGTATGTGCTGTGTGCCAGTGGTGTGTGCATCTCTGAAGCCCCCCACCTTTCCCCAGAAAAAAATTTAAGTAATTTTAAATGATCTCTTCCTTGCGTTTTTACTCATTTGGAGGTTGTAATTGTTCTTGATCTGTTCCATCTTGCAACTCTTATCTTGTCTCGTCTCGTGCTCTGCATGCATGCACCGACAGTGTTCAGTGCAACTCTTCTTTTGAAGCACGTGAATTTTTTAGCTGTTGCGGTTTGTAACTTCTTCACCGAATGTAGGTGGTTTGGGTTTCCAAGCTACAGCCTCCAGTCTGGGTGTCTGCTCACTAACAAGCAAGTAGCAAATAAAGCAAACTTCATTAGGTGCAAGTAGCTTCATTTTGGCGTGCTGCTTTGCTTTCCTTCCTTCCCTCCCCCCAGCCCCACCCTGCAGTCGTACATCGGAGCCCTACACACCGAGATAAAGGCATCCGATAGGGTGTCAGCATTTCCTGTGTGCGCTGAATTTCCCTCCTGTTCTGCTACACTTCTGCTTTGTGACTGCTTGGGTTTACTGTACAGGGCCTTTTCTGTTAATGGCTGACTTGATTCTGTCTCTCCCCCCTTTTCCTTTGTGTAGGATAAGAGGTGTGATTTTGTGCTGCTGCTGCTGCTCCTAAGTGGTCCGTGTAAGCATTTCTTACCTCCCCGCTCAAACTGCAGTTCACAGTGAAAGCACCTGTTCCTCCTGATCTTAGAGGAGTGAATCAGCTCTGTCGCAGAAGGTACTCCTGGCCCTGTTAGAGGAAAGTGCAGGAAAAACTATATGGTTCTTCTCCCCTCCAGCCCTTGACTTGGGTGCAGCGCAGAAAGCGAGTCGGTCCCAGGTGGAGGTGGCTGGCCAGGAGTAGCTATTGATCATGCATTCCCAGGAAGGGGTGCAGTTTAATTTAATACTATGCAGGGTGGTTTTACAAGTGAACTCAAGCTGAGAGAAATCAAAGATTTTTTTTTTCCTGCTCTGGAGCCAGCCTTACAAGCTTTCATGCTGTTTGTTTTTTTTTTTGCAGAGGCACAGCAAGACTCGACAAGGTTGAGAAAGTAATTGATTGTGTGGCCCCATCCTGCATGCTCTTATCCTAGCACCCCCTCTTCCATCTCATGTCAGTGAGACTCATTATCTTTTCACTCCTCTATAAATTGGGGGATAAGGGGGCAGTAAGTATTAATTCTGCTCAAATCAGCAGAGCTTTTCCACTTAAAAAACCCCAAACTGATGGGAGTGGCCCAAAACTGAGACCCTCTTGTTACCCCAGATAAAGAATAAGGTATGTTAAGAGTTACGGGTGGGAGGTATGAAGGGAAAGGAGCATTTCCTGGGCAAGAACCATTTTAACCATCTCCAATCTAAGCGTTATAAACTCAGCTAATTCAGAGTCAATGTTACACTTTTTAAAAGGAAATCCAATCACTTTTAATAAGGCAAGAAATATCTAGGCAACGTAGCCAAAACAACCTTAGCTTTGCCCTGAAGTGACGTTGTGTAGTAACCTTACAAAAAGGATTTTGGTGCTTCCTATACCAGATTTTCTAAGACAGGCTGAGGATTTTTGTATCCCTTTGCCACCCACTCACCTTCCCTAAAGCATGGAGCTCAAGTAGAAGCGGAAGAGGTGAGACGCATCACTTCTCTCTGAGTTGCTCTTACTCCACAAGGTGACCACCTGAACTGGTGTTAAAACGAAGCAGCAAAGCATTTCGAAGTAGCACAATCTGTAGAAAAGCTTTCTCAAGGGCACAGAGTCGAGAGTTGATCTGAGACTGTACGTTGCAATCG
Source organism: Caiman crocodilus (assembly GCA_030014935.1). Lineage (NCBI taxonomy): Eukaryota > Metazoa > Chordata > Crocodylia > Alligatoridae > Caiman > Caiman crocodilus. The sequence goes on along the minus strand of JAGPOW010002118.1, from coordinate 3,923,052 downwards.
CAGCTTGAAATGCAGCAGGTTCTCGGTGATGGGATTTTTTTTTTTGAGTGTTACTGAGGCTTGAAATGTAGCTGGTTAAAATGACTGTTTTGTTCGGTGTCTCGACTAGCGGAAGCATCCCAGAACGGTTCTGTCCTGTATCTTTGGGGCTGGTTTTTATTTACTTTACTTTTTTCATTGCTCAACTTGATTTTTTTTTTTTTTTCCCCGCCTTCCTTTTGGCAGAATCTAAAAGCCAATGTGCATATTTGATTTAGTGCAATATAAAAAAGAGCTGACAGCCACTCCCCTGTCCCCTCTATAAAAAAAAAAAAAAAAATTAAAAAATAAAAAAATCACAAGCTTGCAACATAAAACCATTTGCCTTTAAAAGAAGCTAATCATAGTAGAGAGGCCTCATGATGGCAGCTGGTGAATACCCATGCTTGCGTGCATTGGGAGGGAGGGAGGGAGGAGATGCAGAGATGCAACAGTATTGGTCTTCCCCTGGACATTATTCATGCCGCAGAATTGGGTGTTCAGAATCGGACGAGGTCAAGTCGCTTCTAATTTTCCCCTCGAGAGCTGGGTGACAGACTCCACCGAGCTTTTCTTTTGACCTTGGGCGAGACAGCAGAAGGATGAAGACTTGTGTTAACTTTCTTGTCTTGCATTTAATGCTAGCAAAAAGTGCCGTAGCTGCCAGCACTAGTAACTGGAATACCCTCATTCTTGTCAGAGCAGGCTGTTTAATGTCTCGATGTGGCCTCACCAGTGTGCCCCTGCCCTTGCTGGGGTTTGTTCAGTCTTTGGAGGCTCAGTGCTGCTCTTCTTTTAAGCTAGCGCTGGTGCTTGAAACAGCAGTAAGCCCAAGACTTAACTTTAAGTAATGTCTTGGGGAGGGGATGGGATCACTGGACTAGTTTTGACAATCCATTTAGAGATGAAAAGCTCGTGAATGCCCAGGCTCCTGAATCATCATTTTTCTTTGATTTAAGAAAGCAATATGAGACCCTACTTAGGGAGCAGAAATATCAGCACGTTGGTAATTCATCTGTCATTCATCGTAAGGACTAAATTCCTTGTTGGTGAAAATTGCTGCAGTTCCACGTGGCCTGCTCCCCTACAAGAATTTGGACCAACGTCCAAAATTGGTCCCCACCTGGGAAGCATTAAAAGGAGAGTAAAGGCAGAGGTAGGGAAAGAGAGAGAGTGGCATGACCACAATGTATTTTGGCGTTATTTAGTAGACAAAGTTAAAAAGCAGAGGGAAGGAGGAAGAAGCTGAGAGCAGATCTTTGGGAAGAATGCCTTGGGCATCAACAGCTTCATGGAGATATTGCTCTTTAAGGATTTCTGGGATTAATGTGGATATATTCCATAGTTCATACCTCCTGGAAGGGAAATCTCAAGTATACGTAAGGATGTATCCTTGAAGTAATCTTCTGCAATATTCCTACCCAACGGAGCTGGTGGGGCTCAATGTATTGTGCCAGGATGCTGGAGACCCAGGTGCTGTTTGCAGCTCTGCCACTCGTGTGCTTAGTGACCTTGGTCAATTCACTTCACCTTTTTGAGCCTTAAGTTCCCCATTTGTAAAATGAAACTAATGATCCTTCGCAGTGGTTTGCGGGTGAAAAACTAAGCCATAGTGTAGTGCAATTAAGTCCTGCTCCTGCAATACCGCGCGCAAATTAAACACGTAGACTTGCAGCTTGTCAGGAATGCCGCATTGGACTCCTATTCCTCTGCATATTGCCCTGTGCAATTCTACTTGGCAATATCTGTGCGTGCACTGCCAAAGCAGCACTTTGTGGTGTGTGCCTGGGCTGTAACCTGCTGCTGTTGGTGCAGCCTAGATTTATTCTCCTTTTCATCACCCGATTGTTTTGTCCTTATTCATTATGGATGCCAGCCGGAGGGTTTCCAACCCTGAAAGGCAGTTTATTTGGTTTGGCGAAGACTGAAACGTTAACCTTGGTCAATAGAGGCAGTATTCTGAGTGCTAGCTCCAAATCTGTCCATAACCGGTAGATAACCGGTCTCTTATAGATGCCTTTTAAAGGAGGTGGTTATCAGTATTTTGTAGCCCAGCCGGCACAGATTTTGGGAGGGGAGCAGAGAAATCCCAAAGTGGCAAATCCAAAGGCAGCGACAAATCATTAGCAATCCCTCTGGATAGTCGCTGTAATGCTATTTAAGATGACAAAATACTTTATTCACGGACCTCTATATATGATACACGATGCATCTTAACTCGGTGTAGCAACTCCTGCAGCGTCTTACAAGCTTGCAGGTGTGTAACAGTTCTCAGAGCAGCCCCTATTTGCTTTGTGTTTGTTACTGAATTGACCTAACTCTGAGCAGATGTTTTTGAGAAGTAAGGGCTTGGAGCTGCACAGACCGGCCCTGGTCACCTGTAGTGTGATTGTACAGCACAGACAGTGCAAGGAGCTCTGAACTTAAGATCCTGCCTTTTTGCGAAGAGGAGTGCCTTTGTGGTGTTGTCTGTCAGCAGTGTCTTGCGGCATTTGCCTCCTGGGGCAAGCCGAATTTTGAAGGGTAATCCAGGCCTCTAAATGGGAGAACCTGCAGGAGAGGACCCCATCGTCAGAAACGGTTTGGTCTGCAATTGCAGAGTGACCCCCCCCTACTCATTCCTGTGTGCAACAGAAGCCTGTATTTTCTTGACTTTGCCCAATGAAGCTTTCGCGGTATTTGGCAGAATGCTTCCCCGTTGTGTGTGCGTGACCAGACACGCTGCAAAACCAGCTTGACCAGCCCTGAGACATTTTTATGGAGGCCCAGCTCACGTGAATGGCACTAAGGCCATTCTGCGGGCACTTTAGAAACTTGAAGAACTGTTATCTGGACAGCGAACTGCTATTTAATACTACAGGTCCTGAGACGCAGTCTGAACAGCATCCCGTATGTTTCTTCCCTTGTTATTATCCTATTTGTATCGTCACAGAAGGCCTAATTATGGAACGGCCTTTTGTGCTGGGTGCTCTACCAACACTGCACAGAAGTGCAAGGAAACACCAGTGCATCACCGGAGTTTAGGCAGAAAATTGTTTGCACAATATTAGTTATCGTCAATCAAATATTTTTTTTTAAACCAATTTTCCCCTCCGTTTTGCGTTTTGCTCGAATATTTTGAATATTTGACCTGCTTGAAAGGTTCTGAGTCAATTCAGTATTAATCTGCATTTTTTTGTTTAGTATCACACTGCTTTTCATAGGTATTATAGTTTCAAGCTCTTCATGCTCCTGTTTTCTTCATGGCCCGAGTCCTGCGTGTTGGGCTGTAAAGCACAAAGCAATCTCTTTTGTGCCATGCATTGGGCAAGATTGCATGGACTTGGTCTCCAAGTACCGAGAGAGACATTTTGCACAAAGCAACGCAGCGCTATAAGAGGAGTTACAGATTAACATTGAATGAATTGGTAACAAAACCATCCTGGAAGAGAGCACGCACCGACTGCTGAAACCTCCTTAGCCTGACGAAGGGTTTTTGAACCCGAACGCTTGCTTAGTAACTATTCTC
>JAGPOW010002118.1:3880972-3909009 GCA_030014935.1 Caiman crocodilus | reverse complement strand
GGGGGGGGGCATGTGCCCCCCCTGAGATTGGCCCCCAACTTGGCACAGCTCAGGACGGGGCAGTTGTTTTGCCACGTGGGCTGGTGGCGTGTTTGGCAGGGGGCGGCACTAAGCCGCAGGATAGAAGTATAGGAATGGATATGGGGCTTTTGGCCTGCCCACATATTGTGGCCCCCCAGACTCAGGAGGCACCAGTCACCTCTGATGGAAGTCAAATATCCTCTGGTTTCTAAGGATTTATCTTTCCCTTCCCTAGGGGAATTCTGATACCACTTTGTCTTTTTATGACATCCCTGTAGTAGAGCACAATTTGACCCTCCGCATTCACCAGTAGGCAATGCTTCCTTGTTCTTGGCTAGTTGCTTTCACACGTCCTCTGCTCAACTTCTGACAAGGCTATTTCTGCCTGGTGGAGTTCAGTGCCCCCTCGTCAGGCATCAGCACGGCTCCAGTGTACATAACGCTCTGAACGCAGAAAGCAGCAATAGGAGTGCACTGTTTAGTGCTTCAATATGTGCTTTGAGTCCTGTTAACTCCAACGGGGCTTAAGCTCTGATGTGAACAGGAGATGCTTTCTTCAGTCAAGTTTGTAGTTAATGTTGCTCGCGGTATTCTCACCCAAGGCTGCTGGATCAGAAGCCTGAGGATAGCATCTTTGTACCTCTCCAAACTTTGTCGCTTGAGCTTTCAGTCCTGCTGCAGTACTTACGGTGCTCCTGCATTTGTTTTGCTAGGAAAGCCACTTTGGGAGCTGGTGCTGGAACAGTTCGAAGATCTCCTCGTGCGGATTCTTCTCCTGGCTGCCTTTGTTTCATTTGTAAGTATGATCTCCTCTGCTAGCACGTGAGAGACTTGGGTAAATGCTGGTCAGCATTTTCAGCTTGCTCATCAACAAGTTGAGGTGTACTCGCAGGTGAACAGAGGTGGGTGGGAGGAGCTATACAGATGAGTAGAAGGTGCTCACTATAGGGACCTGGCATAAGATCTGTGTATTCAATGCCTGGCACTTTCCACCAGCTGCAAGAGCTCTAGCAGCCTCTACTAGCAGACGTGCGACTCTGATGGCTAGAGAGGAGCAGACTCTGACCCAATCTGTTTGCACTGTACCATGAAGAGCTTTTCTCGGGGGATATGGTTTATCTAAATAGGTATCATATTTAATCTCAATGGGTAAAATGGAACTAAATTTAACAAGTATAAAAGATACAATTGAATGTAGGTACTTTTGCTTTACAAAGCAGTTACGCCAGCAGCACAGTGACTGTGGAGGGCATCACGACAATACCTTGCCCACAGCTTTGACATTAGATTATGTTTTTTTAAGGAATAGCTACTGTAATTTTAACCTTCCCTGGGTTCTTTGTTTCACCCGGAACTGGCAGAAGGGATCTGGTAGAGTTTTAAAGCCGGTCCCAGTGGCATGCATTAAACTAGAAACCCTGCAGCATCTACGTGCCTTCAGGTTTCCCTGTCGCTGGCTGCTCCCACTGAGTATAATGACAACCTGGCATGTTTAAAACCTCTGAATCAAATAATTCATGCTGAAAATTCGTGCCCGGCTTCCAAAAACTTGCAGCTGTTAACTGTATTGGTTTCGCTATGTGTGGTAACTAAGTTCCCTCCAAACCTGTTCGGTAATGGTCCAGTCATTAGCTGGCCCGTTCATTTAGCATACAGCTTTCTACTCCACTTGCGCTCTGCAGCCGCTAGACCCACGTATAGTGGCTTAATGGAAGTCAGCAGGTGTCCAGCATCCGGATTCTACACCCAGCTGGCCTGCTGTCTGCTCTTAAAGTTCAGCTTCACAGATTCATACATTTTAAGGGCAGAAAGGCCTTTGTGATCATCTAGTCTGAATTAGTTCCTGCACTGCGTCTCACAACAGTGGTTGAGTTACAGCATATGTTTGAGAGAAACATCCCACCTTTATTAAATAAATAAATAAAAACTCAGTGACAGATAGTCTACTGCAACCCTTGGCAAGCAGTTTCAGGGGTTAATTATCCTTTCTGTTAAAGTGATATCTTATTTCTAGTTGGCATCAGTCCAGTTTCAATTTCCCACCATTGGATCTCGTTATATTTTCTCTGCCTAACTGCAAAGCCCTCCGTGATCAAACTTCTGTTCTTCCCAGAGGTGCTTATTGATTAAGATCTAGTTAGCAGCCATGAGGATCTGGGCTCCAATGCGCTGTACAAACAAAATAACATCTAGTCCCTTGTTCCCAAGGGTTTTACAATCTCGAATTTTATGAGATTCAGCCAATATAATTAGGCAGCAGTGAAGCGTAACCACAGTGTTTAAAAAAAGGACTTCTAATCAGTAGAAATTGCAGTAAGATTGATAAAGTCTGTATGGAGGAGGAACGGCAGATTTCTGAAGAATGCAAAGGGCATGCCTACGTGATGTTGGACGGTGCTGGAGAAAACTACTGTGAACGCACGCCCCACACAGCGTTGGCATGCCACACGCTGGAAAGTTTCCCTGTAGGTGCAAGCACATGGAGCATACACCAAAAAGTAGCTACACACGACGGTCATCATTTGTTGTGCTGGCAATGGGAAGAATGCATTTTCATGGTAGTATTCCCTAGCACCATCCAGGATGGCATAGGAATACCCAAAATAGCATATTCCCATACCCATGAAGTTTAAACTCAATACTGACAGATCAAAGAATGTGAAGTGGTCTGAGGAGTGAGTAGAGTAGGCAAAATCAGTACCTTTTTGTTTAATCAAGTGAATGCAGAATTAACGTACAAATATGTTTCTGGCCAGGTGTCAAGCGAGAGGAGAGGAGGACAGGAGATGTGTGCATAGCAGCAGGCAGAGCTGCAGCCAAAGGGAGGTTAACACCCACTGAGGCTCTCCTTTGCAGGCCTTTAGCTGTACGAGCAAACTAGGAGGCTACGACCGAAGTTGCAGATAATCCTGTTTTGTGTGCAGATACTTTTGCCTCATTTCTTTCTTACTCGGTTCCAGATGACTGCCTGAAAAGGTCATGAGATGTATTTAGCATCTTATTGAGCCCAGGTGTAGCTTGATGGGGAATGTTCTGTTGCTGAACTTGTGTACAAAACTAAATTGAGCTGTTCTGTGCATTGCAGGGAAGTTGTTTTTTTGTCTGTCACGGGTAGAAAACTGGCCGCTAGGGGCAAGGCCTTGCTGCAGTTATCCCAGGCTCCAATTCGGCAGTGACTCTCACCCAGCCCGTGCTCATGCATGTGCAAGTCTTACTTTAGTTTGGTGCTTCCAAGCCTAAACTGGCTAGCTGATGGCTGACTATAGCGTACTGCTGTAATGTGCCCACTTTGCGGCAAGGATGTAGGCTTAAACACTGAGGAGCTGAAAGTCCTCCCACACTTCTAGTGTTCAGAAATACAGAAGAAGTTTTCCTGCCATTTGCCGGGGAGGTATCACAGGGTGACACAACTTACAGTAGTACTACGCGGTTAAGAACCTTGGGATATCCCCTGAGAAGATTTAGGGTGCTGGAGGACAGAAACACAAATTGACCAAATAATTTAAATATGGCTGCTCATTTTAGGCTAGGCCAGCCTGGGTACGGTGCCCGGCTGCCAGTCATCTGGATGAACTCTGCAATGAAGGCATGAATCTATACAAGTGTCCATGAGACGAAGAAAATGAAGGCTTGAGCTAATGTTTTGCAAACAAGAAAATCTATTGATTTTGCTGCTTTTTGTTTTTCTAGCCTTAACTGTCAGAAATCCGCAAGAAGAAGTAGGTTGCAATTTTTGAATTTGTCTCAAAAACATAGTGTAATGGCAGGCAGGCAAATCCAGATGGTGTTCACCCAGTTTCTGAGTTAAAATAAAGGGCTAGAAGTGGGCTGTGTTTTCTTGGTGAATTATCTTTTGGAGGAGAAGACGGGTAATAGGTGGAGACTCCAGGCACGGTGAAGCTACGTAGGAGAGAAACGCAAAGGAGACTGAAGAAGCTTGTGCAGGATGATAAAGGGCAGTGGAAAGAGAAGAGCTGGGTGTATGACTGGATGTTTAACTTTGAAAACCCTGGAAGAAGACTGAAGATCTAGTCTCCCGATTCTCCCTGTAGCCAGATGAGAAGGGTCTCCATAACTTCTCCTCTGGGGTCTAAAATAACGAGCAGCTTTTTAAGGGCCAGAGAGAGAGGAGGGGGACGCAGCCAGAATAAGAAAAAGCTCATTTTGTGTTGGCAGACAGTTTTTTTTATATGGGATTTTGTTAAGGACACAGGCAAGCTTTAAGAAGGGGGTACCAGGTTTTTAACTCTTCCCAGTGGTGTAAGTGAGAGGGGATGATGGAACAACCTATTAACAGCTAATTGTTGTTGATGTGGGTCCTGGCAGGTAACCTCAGGGGACTTGTATACAATATAAAGCTAATTTAAACAACTCCCATATAATATTCATTTAACATTCAAATCCATATGGCAAGGACCGGTGTGCAGCTGAGTTGTATAGCCTTACATAGCAAGTAAAAAGGCCTACTGAAGATGTTTATGAATCCTCCCGATTTTTCTTGCATTGAAATAAAGTCTCTGTTGTGACGGTTGAATGTCTGCAAATCTCAGAATGGCTTTCCTCATGATTGCAACATTTGAATTTTTAATTTAAAAATAAAAATCTAGAAAGCGATGGGGCTTTCCAGTTAGATCTGTGACTCAGAATGGCATTACACCGTCGTTCATGGGTATCGCTCTTATACCCGCTGTTAGCCTAGCTGAGCCTGTTCTGTCTAAATGATGCCAAAGCCATGAGTGAGTGAAAGTTTGAGATGCTGATGGAGACTCCACTTTCTCACTGTTGGGGCATTTTTCCTTTTAGGAAAGGCATTTCAGGGCATGCCTGTATGGTATATATGTAACTTTATCTTCCCCTTCAGCCTCTCCTGAAAGTCTCTACATGTACATGGATTCAAAAGGAACCTGTTCCTTGTACATCTCAAAACTGAGGAAAGCATACTACTATTTAGGTCATGGTAATGCCCAGAAGCCCTGACTAAGTGTGAGGTCCCATTTGTGTTTTGTGCAGTGTAGAGGCCCAGTAAAAAAAGGCCTTGGCGTGTAAATGGACAAGAGGCACAATAGGTAGAAGGGGAAGTGACTTGACCAGCAGGTCACTGTCAGAGCAGGGAACAGGACATAATATGTGGTCTGTGTTGGAGGATGTCGTGCAGAAGTGCAGATTCCAGCAGATGCTTTAACGCATCCATTATTTATTCTTACCAAGCACGCATGCCACCCTTTCGCCCCTAATTCTCAAACTGCTTTGCTCAGGCAGGCATGCTAGGCTTGCTCCATCTTACAGATGGGGAGGCTTCTTGCCTCTAAAAATGAGAAATCGCTAGCAGGCTGATACTGGGCACTTCAGCATTTCAGTGTCTATAGAGGAGGGCAAACAACATGTTAAGGCCCGGGTGGTGAGGGTGCAATGTGCCTTTTCAAGCTGAGGCTGACCTTCAGAAAGCTTGGCATGCTTATTTGACTCCATCCGGGCTTGTGGAGGTGACATCATTCAGCAGTTAGATCAGGAGCCTGGAGATCAGTCTGCACAGCACAATGCAGTTCAGAACCAGCTCGGATATGGGAAGTAATGTAGAGTTAATTATTAGCCTGGACAGAATGTGGCGCTAGCATGGCCGTACTGCCTCTAGCACCCGAGGCCACTTGGGTTTCCTTGTAGCAGCGCTGCTTTGTGCGGCACTGATGTACGCTAGGCATCAGAAACCTTGGGCTCTATTCCTGGCCCTGCAAGGGGCTTGCTGTGAGGTCCTTGGCAAATCACTTTGCTGCTCAGCTGTGGTTTGCTCCCCCTAAAAACTGAAGTTAGTGCCCACCTTTGTAAAGTGGTGCAAAGTTAACCGAGGAAAGAGATGGTGCTACTGCAAGTATTACTGTTTGTTCAACCCTGAGCTAGCAGTCTTCTGAGAATAGGTTTTTCTCCTGAAAAAATTCTGATTACCTCCTGGACGGGCTTGAAAACACCCCGGGAATTTTACAGAGACTTTTGGTACAGAAATAGGAGGTGATGGGTAAATTTGTTCGGTTCTGACTTTTGGGAGAAGGCTTTGAAGTAGATTTCCTTACTCTTGGCTACCCCCTTCTTTCTCAGCAATACCTCCAAGTCTGGGAATGGTTTTGCACTCCTTTCCTCTCTTACCCCTTTATAGTTAACTTTTTAAATGGGAGATTTACAAGCCTGTGTTGATCATTTGCCTTTTGCTGCCAAGGCGGGATGTTGATTCATTTGCAACACCTTTTGCAAATGCAAAGTGTGCTCTGTTAACTGAGGTGTGTATGCAAAATCATCCAGCAGCTGACACATCCTGAAGCTTTGTTAGTGTGTAACCATCCTGTTAGTGACCTTTCCCAGCCCTGTCGTTGTTCTGAACAAATATAGTGAGCCAACGGTAAGTCCATGTGTTAACAAAGCTGTCGGGGCTATACAATGCTGAATAATCTTGATGCGGCACCTGGAAACTATACTTTTGATTCACTGTATCAGTGGCACCTTATTACTGTCACTGGTTACCTCCAGCGCCCTACTGTTATGCCTTTTGACTCGCATAACATGAGCAATGCCTCAGTACTTTACAGTGCCACTGATTCACTTGCAGTTGATAGTGCCTAGAAACGACAGCACAGTGTACGCTAGAAATGTCATCTGTGGACAGAAAGACAGATATTAGGGGCCTTCTCAATAGGCACTCTTTGGAGACCATACCCTGCCCCATAAAAAATGCACAGCAAAATCTCTTTGAGGAAGATTTCAGCATTGGCAAAGCTACGCTAACCACACTTTATCGTGCATCAGCAGATGCATGACAAATAAAACCAAGGACGTGATACTTCTCCTCTATGCAGCATTGGTCAGACTGCGTTTGGAGTACTGCATCCAGTTTTGGGCACTATACTTCAAGAAGGATGTTGATAGACTTGAGAGGGTCCGGAGGAGGGCCTCTCATGTGGTCAGGGGATTACAGGACAACCCCTATGAGGAGAGACTGAGGGACCTGGACCTCTTCAGCCTCCGCGAGAGAAGCCTGAGAGGTGATCTTGTGACCACCTACAAATTTATTGGGGGGGGCGCAGCAAGGAATTGGAGATGCTCGCTCACCAGGGCACCTCTTGGGGTAGCAAGGAGCAATGGTCACAAACTGACAGCGAGCAGGTTTAGGCTAGATATCAGGAAAATCTTCACAGTAAGGGTGGCCAAAATTTGGAGTGGACTTCCAAGGGAGGTGGTGCTTTCCTGGACCTTGGGGGCCTTTAAGAGAAGGCTGCACAGGCATCTGGCTGGGGCCGTCTGACCCCAGCGCTCTTCCCTGCCCAGGTGTGGGGTTGGACTTGATGGTCTGTTGAGGTCCCTTCCGACCTCAACGTCTATCAGTCTATGATGCTGTTACCTCATTTGGCCTCAGATGTGGATACTGTTCAACTAAGTTTAAGAAAACCATAGAGCAACAGAAAAATTTCCACTCAATGAGAAACTGTCAGAGTTTTCTCCCTACCTCCACCCTCCCCAAAAGTCCCCCAGCAGCCAACCTCCTGCATTGCGTTAGGACCTGAAATTGATTTTTGCATGCCTGAATAAAACAGCATAGTCATAAGAGCAGATGCTTGACTGCTTGTTTTTGGTGGCTTTTCCTTGGCCTGCAGTAAGTGATGGTTTCGGGCCCCTATTAGGAGAATGGCACGGCAATTAGGCATGCTCTGTTTCACTTGTTTGGCTTTGCTGAATAAAGGGATTTCACGTGAAGGCTTTAAGTAGTTCGTCGGAAACGTTCAAGGGGCACCCTCGCCTTTAAACAGGCGAAGGCACTGAGGAAATGGAGAATCCCTTCCGATTGTTAGAAAGATAAGCAGGTAAACACTGTGCTACGTGTGCGACATCAGAGATGACGTGTCCCAGCGAGCAATTAAAATGATTTATTTTCCCATGTAAGTTCTGAAAACCTGCTCGTCTGGTTTCCCATTGTGGATAATTGGGTTCCTGTGAAACCTGCGCTATGCGCTGTGTTCTGGCTGGGTTTTCAGCCTTTGCCCTCATCTTCCATGCTTCAGTTATTTAAGCTCCAGGCTTTTTGGGTAAGATCATGGGCAATTTATTTTGTGCCTGCGGGGGGTGGAAAAAGCTGACTGCATTGGAAACCGAACTCCGTCAACAGAGTTTTATCAGTAAGAGAACGTATCTACGCGAGACATTTACTGTTGAGTAGGCTAATTACTAGGCGTGTGCAAAACGGGCCCTATTCATTTCAGGTTTGGATTCAGCCCGAATCAAATCATTGTCTCTGATCGGTTGATTCAGATTACTGTCCCCCATTTGATTTCAGCCAAATCTGATGATTGGATGCTGATTCGGTGAATCAGCAATTTGAGCACAGGCGCAGCTTTAAAAGGTTTTTCTACACACCTTGAGGTAGCAGTGCAGGTCTGCCAGGGAGCATGCAGGGGACTCTGGATTTCCCCCGACCCAGGAGGCACCAGTGTCCGAGCTGGGGGGGCCACAACACGCTCCCCAGTGAACCCAGAAGTGCTTCTGGGTCTGCTGCCGAGTGCGCTGGGGAGCCCCCTGCACTCCTGTGGCATGCTCCATGCCCCCCAGCATTGCAGCGTTCGTGAGCCACCCACTACCTAGAGGTATGTAGAAAAAACATTTAAAGCTGCGTCTATGTCCAAATCTCCAAATTTGTCTGATTTTTCTCCAGATCAGTTTTTGGAGGGGTCTGAATTGAACACACCCCTTATGTACTTATTGGCAGCCACCAGGTCCCCCTGAGCCTGCGCTTCTCCAGGCTGAAAAGTCCCATGGCTTTCAGCCTGTCTTCATAAGGCCTGTACTCCTGCCCTCTGATCATGCGCGTGGCTCTCCTCTGAGCTCTCTCAAGCTTCTCCGCGTCCTTCTTGAATTGTGGAGCCCAGAATTGTGTGCAATACTCCAGCTGCGGCCTCTCCAAGGCCAAGTATAGTGGGAGAATGACATCCTAGGTCTTGCTTGAGATGCATCAGTAAATGCAAGACAAAGTTTTGTTTGCTTTGCCAGCTGCGGTATCGCATTGGTGGCTCATGTTCATTTTGTGGTCGGTCGTGACCCCCAAGTCTCCTTTGGCCATGGTGCTAGCGAGTGTTGCACTGCTGAGACTATAAGTGTGTTATGGGTTGTCACCCACCCCCCGGGTAGAGCACCTTGCATTTTTCGGTATTGAATGCCATTGGGTTTTCATCTGCCCACCTTGCAAGCCTATCGAGGTCGGCCTGGATCACCAGCCCATCCTCAAGTGTGGACACTCTTCCCCAAAGTTTGGTGTCATCAGGTGTTTGACTCTAAGGAATTTCTTTAGTTTAAAGACAGACTCACTGGCATATCTCTGTTACTGCGGCAGGAAAGGAAAGTCAGCTTGGAGTTTTCCAGCTTTCATCCCAGTTGCCTCCATTTGCTTTCACGCCCCAAAACCTTCTCTTCTAGTCTCTGACTACAGTTGCCTAGTTCCCAGATCAACAGACGATCTAACGAGACTTTACAAATCAGTTTCTGCATTTGAACGTTATAACAGAGCCCTGAGCCACAGATCTGGTTCGGCTGTTTGGGCACTTGCCAGACAGCTGTTTAGTCCCAGTTCACTGCGTCTGATGTACATGAAGCCTCCAGTGTCTGACAAGAATCCAGGCCCTGCCCCAGCTTGTGCTGTCGGGGTGCTTGCTCGGTCTGACGCCCCTCCCTGGGACCTGCAGTCCATCTTTCTCTTCCCCTTGGGATTAGTGCCGATTCCTCAAATTCCTTGGTAACTTAAGCGTACCCTCTCTTAGTACACAAGCCATAACAGCGTTCAGGGATACAGTACAACTCTTCAAGGTCCCTTGAAAGGTATAATGTGCAGGCACACAAACTAGACATCCTACTGGCAATGGCGTTTTAGAAGTACGATCTAGACAAAAAAATAAATACCCTGCATACATTTCCTCTTTCGTGCCGCAGCATTGCTTGGGCTGGGGTTGTGCAGGGTCAGTCTTTTGCTTTCCAAGCCTTGTCTTCTGGTCTTTGGCGTTTTTCCAGCTGAGCTCATCTTGGCCAGATATGTCCTCCGGCACGCTCACGCCTTGTCCTGCCCCAGGCTTTCCTGACCTTTGCGAGTGCCTCTGAGTCTGGCAGGAAGGTGTTTGGAGAATGAAAATTAGCAGTCAGTAAATGGGGAAGTAGCTTCTCCTAGGTTTGGTTTACTTGTTAGCACACGTATTTTTTTTTTTTTTTTGCTCAAAGTCGAGTCACTGAGGTTAAATATTGTGCAAGACCCATGGGGGAGAGGAGGGTGGGTAGCCACCCCTGCATCTTGTTCCAACTTTTGGTCTGCCCCGCTTGCCTGCTCTTTCCTGGTCCCAGCTTGCCTCCCATCTCTTACCTATCGCAACTTGGATGTTTGTTGGAAGAGACGTTCCTGGGGCTAGGTGTAGCCTGGTCTGCCCTGCCAGGCTAGCCCTCACCTGGGTCCTTTGTTCTCCCTCAGTAAACTTCCCCTTTAAGGTAGTGCTCTCATAGACTGAGGGCTTGTTGGAGCTTCAGCTGTCACAGCCCTGGCCCCTTTTTCTCTGGTTGCATTGCCTTGGTCCACTGATTTTTAAGACCACTGACCTGCCTTGACAGCAACCCCTCCTGGGAGTCTGGCCTCACCGTGCTAGTTTCTGCCCCTTTGGCTTGGGGCTAACTTCTGCACCAATAGTAAGGGAGCGCACTTGGGGACTCCTGCTAATGGCCACCTCCACCCCTGTATCCACAACCCAGTCTTCTGGGTCCACGTTAACTTATGGTTTTGTTCCTTTTTTTAAAATCTGCTTCATAAAATAAATAGTCTCCTCCCTGAAGGTAAATGTTGCCCACGGGTGCTACTGCTGCGAAGCCGTCTCGTCTCCAGCTCCCCTGAGCAGCTGGCATGGCTGACTGGTGCCTTGAGGTGGGGGGGCATGTGCCCCCCCAACACTAGTCAGTGACTGGGGGGGTGGTCCTCTGGTGGCTGATCCCACTGAGCAGGAGGGGCGTCCCCCAGCGGCTGATCTCACTCACCAAAAAGTGGCCACAGCTGCTTTTGCTGGTGGCCTCACTTCCCAGCTGGTGCTCACAGGGGGGGCACTGGTGCTCCACCCTCTCCCACCAGCTAAATGGGGAGCATGGCCTGACGGGGTGCATCAGCACTCTCAGGGGGTGCACATGCACCCCTGTGCACCCCATACTGGTTGCTACTGGTGGCTAGAGTGCCTTCCTGTTCCCACTGCAAGCAAGGGCTGCTGCCTTTGCATGCTCAGAGACTGGGCTTATAGTCCCCTTTCCCCCTCCAGCCTTCTTCCAGTCACATGACTAGATCTTCTCCCCTCCCCGGCCTAGGTACAGATAATGGTTTCATTAGCCCCCTGTAGTTGCAGCCTTACAAAATACCTCCCCAGAACAACTGCTCTCAATTTTATTGGGCAGCAACTGGATCTGTCAAGCATTAGTCGCATGGTTTTCAGAGTAGGGAGCTAGAGAAATGAAAACCTCTGAAGGAAAGCCTATGTTAAGGTATCTAAGCATATTGTACAGCTGGTGGAAAAGCGTGCACACACACTTACTGTAGTAAAGGTAAAGGCACAGAAAAATGGTCCAAGAGAAACTCATACGTTAAATAATCCATATGTGCTATATCATAGTTTTATCTTAAAACAGTAGTACTAGTGATTTGACGTAACCAAATGTGTTAGATGTCGTTTTGCTATAACAGATGCATTTTTGTTAAAATGCTTAGATAATTTGTAAAAACAAAAACAGCCTGTCAGAAAGGCCATAAAGTATGGTAAAGAATAAACAGAAACAGCATTCCACATGGGGTGGAAAAGGAGATGAGAAACCCTCCCTCTTTCCCAAGGATATAAATCCCAAATAATTGACACCTTCCAAATCCACAAAAGATCTGGTTCAGTCCAGTTCTAAAAGTTTCCGTTTAACAAAAAAATGTAAATAAAATCAATCGGAGGTCATTCATCAGAACATTCAAACCAGCCATCTATAAATACTGGGCATCGGCTGGAGGAAAATTTGGAGAACTCTGTAAATTCAAGAAGACCTGCTCCCAATCTGTATGCCACCCTCCTCCCACCTCTTGAGTCTTCCCAGCTGGTGGAGGTGAGAATCGGTTGTGTTGTTGCGGGTAGCCAGATAGGCTTTAGGATAAATGTTCTCATGTTTTAAGGTTAAAATAAAAGGTTAGGCTGTAGACCTGTTTCTGCCTCTCTTATCTGTAGCCTACCCAGAAGGTTACCTCTAATCTAGGTAACACACCTGGCCTTTTTGGTTACTAGCTCAGTCCACCTGGGCCCCCTGCTCCTTGCTGTACTTTCCTAGCACCAGGTTTCCTACCCTTTCAGGCTTTCCTAGTTATGAGGGCGGGGCTTCCCTGTTATGATTGCATTGAAGTGATGGGTATCATTTGGAGGTCTTATCAGAAGAAGTGAATTTATGGAGTGATACCAGTTGTCATAGCATCAACCAGGATTCAACTAGAATGCCTAGATTGTGCTTGCAGATTCCTCAAGTCGTCATGACTGCATACACCTGAGTCATTTACTGACTGAGATGGGATGGATTGTGCACAGATCTAGAATAAATGAATATTAGTCGATCAAAAGTCATTGGTTTGTTTTTTTTTTTTCTTCTTGTGAAAATACAACCAGGGGGAAAAGCTCCAGGATTCAGGTGTGTGTAGAGGGAAAGTTAGAAAATGGTGCTGCGATGCACTCAGTAAATACCTGGAGATTTAATTGGACCTTTCTGAAATGGAAGGGAGCTTTCCACAGACTTTGGGTTTTGGATGAAGACAGTGGCATGCAGAGCTGAATATTAAGCATATCTGCCAGTCCACATAAGAAATGTTAACATTAAACAAAGTTCTGAGATGCTATTATATTTTGATCTTGACTTGCACAGTCATAACATTTTGAGTAAGAAGCTTTTAGTGCCTAAATCTTAAATTTTTATACTTGCAGAAAATAAGTTGATGCGGAAAATCTAGGGGGAAAAAAATAACCAGATAGGCTCGGAAGGAATCGAGCCAAAATGCATGTCAAGCAAATAACATGTAACAACACGTTAGCTGGTGAGCTAGCTATTTGATTAAATGGGATGAAGTTCATTAGCCATCCATCCTTTCTCTTACTATCTCCTACTGACACACTGCTTGCTTTGTAACAATTTTAATAGAGGCATCCCATATCTCCTGGTGATGTATCATTGTGCAGCTCCTAGGGGGTTAAATATTGGAACAACTGGGTTATAACCTGACACTGCATCTCCAAACTATTGACAAGAAAGCGGAGTTGTCTAGTTGTCTATCAGCTATTTTAGTTAGGTGGGTCTGGCTTTTCACAGCAGGAACTGCAGATGGACTCCCTCCCTAAAGATCAACAAGGGAGGGGGAATTTCTCATGCATACACTCACCTCTGTCAAAGGGCTTATGTACCAGTGCTTTATGGCTTTATTGGCAGGGGGTGGGGGTAGACAGTACTGTGCATATTGGCATGTTGCCCGTGCAGATCCAAGGTGTGCAAATATGCGAGTGTCTGAGGGTTTGTTTTCACACTGGCAGTTGTGCTTTGTTGCGTGCTGATCGGAGTTGCAGGAGTGGGTGGTTTAGGACTATAAGATCCTGGGAACTCTAGCCCTCAGTCAGTGAGCAACGTTAGCGTAAGCCTGACTTTGGGCATCTCAGTGGCCCTACAACACCGAATGCAGTGAAAGCACTTCTTTAAAAACAAGTTCAGTATGCACTCATTTGCTGAGAAGTTGGGTAATCTCCACCCCCAGATTGGTGAAAGAATGATCAAATCACAAGCCCAGTAGCAAAGTTGGTGGTGGTGATGGTATGACATGACTAGATAATAGCAAAGACACAGGGAAGTGTTCTGGATAGCTACTGAGCCATTAGCTTAACCTCAAACGAATGCAGAGCTTTAAAATAAAATTTGAAGGTAAGATTAAGACCTAGGGAATAAATTGAAAATAGGATCAAATGAAATATAAATTTACCAAGGGTAGATTATGACCGGCTAACTTGATACCTTTTTGATAACTGATTTTCTTCCCCCCGACAAGGGCATTTCAATAGAGCTTTTATATTAAGGCTCCACTCAAGTCGCATATAGGAAATTATGAGCGAAGATGAAGGAGGTGAGGGTAGTAAGAAAACTGTAAAATATGTAGGGAACTGGTGAAAGAGGAGACAGTGTGTCTTGTTTTGAAAGGAGATTTGTTGGGTTGGAGGGAGGTTGCTAATGTAGCTCCTCAAGACGTGGTTTTTGCAGTCAGTTTTTCATTTAATATTTCTGTTAATGACCTTGACACCCAGCGTCAGAGTATGTTAATTAAATTTGCTGATGAGGTAGTTGGGAAGCATCACCGATACAGAGAAGTGTCATACAGGAAGTGAGCAATCTTGAGGACTGGAGTAGTAGGAGTTGGATGAAATTTAATGGCACAATGGTACGAAGTGAAGGTCAGAGTTCCTGCTATTAGGTAGGTTCTTGCCAATTGAAAATGATCAAGGAAAAAGACTGAAATGTATTGGTCTGTCAGAGGATAAAGTGCCAATGTGATATGGCCCTGAAAAGGGCAAATGTGATTCTAGGATGTGTTGGGCAACACATTCCCAATAGAAATGGAAAAGCATTAATATTTATATAAGGGTCTGGTGTGGCGGGCCCGTAGGGGGAGCTTCTGCACTGAGCCACCCACCTGACTGCATCTGGCCCAAAACCAAGCTTCGAGTGCTTCCCCTCAAGCACCTAAGTCTGGCCAACCCTCTTCCTGGAGTACACCTGCAAGCCTGGCATACCACTGCCACCACCCAGGCTCGGGTCTTTGTCAGGGCCCCATGCCACCTGGGATACTGGCCCTGTAGATGTAAAGGTTGCTTAACCCCCACAGGATACATCTGGGTGCTTATAGCTTGAAGCATGGGAAGTAGCCTCCCTTAGTCGGCTGAGTAAAGGGAGCAAGAAGGCCTCCCCAATCCCCCTCAAGCATGTACAACAAGGCTGGCTATAACAGATAGATAGATAGTTTTATTGGGTAGAGATTGGGTAGTTTTATTGGGCATATGGGGATGGGTACAAGTCAGAGAAGTAGCAAAAGACTAACCCTCAGCAAAGAGAAGCAATTTGGTAACCTTTTGATACACAACTAAAGTACATTAAACTAAGGTCCTAGTTAAGTTTCTTTAAGTTAGTCACTTCCACATCCAGTCAATGAGAGAGAGCTGTGGAGGTCCATGCATCTGTGTATATGTTTTAAAATGTCCTTCTCTTTTTCCTGGAGGGGCCCTCTTAAATAGCCCGCCTGACCTCACCACCTGGGCCCAGTCAGGGACAGGGGTCATTTAATGCCAGCAAATCAATTTGAAAAACATCACAGTTACCTAAGGGAGTCAGATGGGCTTAAGCCCCTGCCCCTATGCCGTGAAGTCAGAGCTCATAACAATAGAAAGGTTAAATCCACACCCTGAGGCCAGTCACGTATGCAGTGGCAGAGAGTTGGCTGCCTAGATTGGTAGATTTGTGAGCGAGTGAGAGGGGAAGAGACAACCCCAAAGGGAGAGGAGGCTGGGAGGGAGTTCTTTCACAGCGGGTACCCCTTGTATTCAAAATTAACACAGATGAGGAATTATGATCACCCACGTTCAAAAAAGAATTCAAATTGGAACTGGGGCAGAGAAGGGTTACCAGGGTGACTGGAAAAATGGCAAGTCTGTTTATGGGAGGTAACAGATTGGCTTATTTAGCCCAGCAAATAAAGACTGGGAGGGAGTTGTACTCATTTCTGTGAATCCAGAGACGGGTATGGTAGTTACATGTGTTAGTCTGAAGTCAGGCAAAAGGCACGGTAGACTTGCATCTTCCAGGCTAACAAAATCGGAGATGCATAAGGTTTTGTAAGCAGAGGCTTACTTCATCAGATGCTGTGAAGGGACTGCGGGAAGCAGAGCTTCAGTCCCTTCATAACATCTGAGGAAGTAAACCTCTGCTTACAAAAGCTTATACATCTCCAATTTGATTAATCTGCAAGGTTCAAATTATACTCATATTCTCTGAATATGTCAGGGTGAGAATACCAGGGAGGGAGGAGAACAGTCTAAAGGACAATGCTGATGCATGAAAAAATGTGCATAAACAATTCATGAATAAATTTAGGCTGGAAATCGAAAGAATGCCTCTACCCTTCAGAGTTGCAAGGGTCTAAAGCAACCTCGGAAAGAACATGGTTGGGAGCAAGCAACTTAATCAGCTTTAAGATACAGCTTAATAAGTTTCTTTAAAAGGTTTATATGACATGGTTGATTTATGATAGCTGGGGACTGGACTCAATGACCCAGAAGGCCCCTTCCAACCTAATGTCCTATTTTCTTACAAAGGTCATTCTTCCAGGCTATTTCCTTGGTAGGTCCTAGTACATCAAAACCTAAAGAAAGAAATCCATTTTTTTTGTCTCCCAAATATGCTTTTTTCCTCCCGTTTTGTTCCGTTTTGTCCAATGCAGTTCTTTGGTGTTCCGTAGATGAGCAGGTTCACACACTTATAGGTTGGCTATATGATACCATGATTCTTACAGAGCCTCCCTCTGGTGTCTCCTGCTTTGCAAACCCAGCATTTTGTTGGAGTGCCTCACCGAAACGGGCTTTGTGCCCCAGTTTCTCCCTCTAGGATATGAGGCAGAGGCGTTAAAGGGACTTTCCTAGGGTAATGTAAAGAATCCTGTGGCAGAGCTGGGACTAGAGCGCTGGCTGTAAGGCTCCTTTTCCATGCATTCACCTTGGCTGCGTTTTCCCTTTGATATCCTGTGCTCTCTTCATGTATGTGTTTTCTTTTTGTTTTCTTTTATTCTTTTTCCACCACAAACCGTTTTGGTTTTTGGCTCTGTATGGATTTTTGTTGCTGTTTCACCCAAGCCAAGGTCCCTCTCTTCTCATGTGTATCATGCTGCTCTGCAGATCCTGGCCTGGTTTGAAGAAGGTGAAGAGACTACGACTGCATTTGTGGAGCCAGTTGTCATCATCATGATTCTCATAGCTAACGCTGTTGTGGGAGTGTGGCAGGTATGCCCTAGCTCTTGCCTCCTATTCTTTTCAGTTCCCTGGTGAATAATTTTGGGAGGGAAGCTATTTGCCAAGCTCTAGGAGCTGTGTAATTTTCATGAATGAAGCCCTGTTTCTTTAGCTGAAGCTTGTTATTTACTTTATGGTGGCTGGGTCTTCACTGCACAGGTAACTCGAGTTCTCTTTACTCGGGGTAGGTTCTCTTAAGTCAGAGGTGGGCAAAACGTGGCCTGGAGGCCAGATCCAGCCTGCCAGGGTATTTTTATCTGGCCCGTGGAGCCCCTAAAAAATATAGAAAATTAATACTTACTTGCTCCTAGCTGCCTGTCAAAGATGACAGGAGCCAGGGGCAGTAGGACCCAGAGAAAGCTGGTGGCAGAACCCAGCAGCAAAGCCTGCCCTGCTCTACCCCCCCCTGCAACCAGAAAGCCATACTTAGCAGAGGCTTCTGACCTGGGACCATGGGGCTGTTCCTGCTTCCCTGCACTGGAGAGGGAAACATGGCCCTTAACAGCTTGTCAAAACCTGGGAAGCAGCCTTCTGCCTGAAATAATTACCCACCCGTCTGAAGTGATTCTGCATCAGATAAAAGCAAATGCAGCGTAAAACAAGAGTCGGCAATGTTTTTGGGCAGAGTGCCAGAAATACCAACGGCCTCAATTTGTAAGATGTTGGTGTGCGAGGAGGGTGGCGGGGGAGCCACAAGGGACCCGATTCCTGTTGCAGCAGTGCAGCCCTGGTCCCTTCCCCACTGTCTGCCCCAAGGCGCATGTGCCAAGCAACACGCCTTCACGTACCATTTTCTGGCTTCTGTGCCAGGGATTGCTTTCCTTTGCTGTAAAACAACACTAGCAGTCCAGAGAAGAAGTGCTAACAGCTGCCAAGTTGTGCTCCCTTGAGCTTTAGTCCGGGCATATCCAACTGCTAAATGGCCAGGGGTCGAACGCTCCACAGGCTGTGCATCTGCGGGCTGTACCAGGGCAAGCCACAGGCCCCCTGGGCCTCCATGACATGTGAATACCCTGTCCCCCATTTGCTGCACCATGTACTTTCACCTCCGTCCCACACCTCTGGCACTGTACCACGTGCCTGAACGGTACCTGGCTCACCCTCCGCTCTCCTGGTCACACTGCACTGCCCCACCCTTTGGAGCAGGGGCAAGCAGTAAAAGCTAGAGGAGGGGAGAGATGGTGGGTGCTGAGCCCAGAGAGTCCAGCTACTCTTACAGCAGGAGCAGTGGTTGGGCAGGAGTCTGGCAGCTGCAGTGTGTAACCCTATGCAGCCCTCCTTTAGACTATGCCCCATATTAATCTAACCAGCTTCAGTTAAGAGTGCACAGTAGTTGGGTTCAGGGGTTTTGTACATGGATGAGACTTGAATTAGGGGTGGCACCCTCGAGTTATACCTCAACTTCAACCCATGGTGGAGACGTGTATGCAGCTATCAAGACTGAAAACCGGAGAAAGCGGAGCATTTGGAGATTAGGTGCAGAAATTTTGGAAAACAAAATAGGAAACCAAATTGAGGCAGATAACAGTAACCTTTTAATTGCCAAATGGTAATTGAAACGAACAGCCAGAGTCTGACAGGGGAAAAACTTTCCTTCTCACCAGTTCAGCTCCCCCGGTATTACCCACGAGTAGGGCATAGGCCTTGAGCGGGTGAATTTCACCCTGTAAAACCTGCTTAAAAAAAATCTCTGAGAACTTTCAAAGATATAAAATGCCACTCTACATAAAAATAGTTAGAATGACATATACGGCATTGAATCTTTATTTTGTCATCCCTTTAATCTCTGTTTGGCAACTTCCATAGTTTGGAGCTTAGGTTCCTGCACTTATTCACCACCTAGTTAAGCACCACTTAGCTCTTGGCAATAGCTGCATGCATTTTTCAACAAGCAAACTTTTTTCCTAATGCTCCCACAGAGAAGTAACAGTCCTTGCCAGATACTTTCACTTGCCTAATTTTGTTCCCTGGAACATCTTGCAGTCTGACCTCCATCCTGATTTCAACCACTTATTCTGTGCAGTTCCAAAATCCTGTTGATACATTTTTACATGGGTCCAAAATATTAATACTGCTTTACATAGTCAGAACGCTTTCCTTGCAGGAACCTTAAAGTTGCTTCCACACGCGCGCTAGCTTAGGCTCCACAATGGTAACACTTATGAACAAGTATTACCCATTTCATAGATATAGCACGACTGGGGCTTAAAGCCACAAATTCTGACTCCCAGCCATGTGCTGTAACCATTACCAGTGTCTTCGATTCCATGTGTCTGTCTGTCCAACCTCTAAGGATAGCAGCAAAATGTAGCACTGTATGTATACTGCTTTGTTCACAAACTCTTGCCCCTCCATTAAGTAATAGGGGGTGGGTTGTGTGTGTGTGTGTGTGTGTGTGTGTGTGTGTGTGTGTGGTTCCTCCCCACCCTTCTCCTATAGAAAAAATGAGGTACAGCCAGGTTAATGTACTTTCAGTGCAAATCTGGCAAAGCCAGGCTCAAGATTTAAAAGATTCCTTTTTTCTGACAAACTAGTTCATGATTCTGCCCAGCAGACAAATAGGGGGATGTTTGCTTGTCAGCAACTACTCCCTCCAATGGTACACTTGCCTGAAGTTCTGTTTCTTGCTGTATTTCCAGGAGAGAAATGCTGAGAGTGCTATTGAAGCTCTAAAAGAATATGAGCCAGAAATGGGAAAGGTGATACGCACTGACAAGAATGGAGTCCAGAGGATCCGGGCTCGTGATATTGTACCTGGGGATATCGTGGAAGTGGCAGGTAGGTATAGCACGGAGGTCCACAGCCCCCTCTCTTTTTGCATATGCATTAGGGTATTGTTAGAAATTCCCTGGTACTCTGAAGGCAAAGCAGCCTGTAG
The DNA here is from genome assembly GCA_030014935.1 of Caiman crocodilus. Classification (NCBI taxonomy): domain Eukaryota; kingdom Metazoa; phylum Chordata; order Crocodylia; family Alligatoridae; genus Caiman; species Caiman crocodilus. The sequence continues at coordinate 3,889,011 of JAGPOW010002118.1, read as the reverse complement.
CTTTTGGCCAGGTACTTGCTGTGTCTCCTAGCCATGGGAGCAGTAGCATAACTAGGGCAGGGCAAACAGGGCATTGGCTACGAGGGAGTGCTAGAACTGCCCTCCACCCCAGGAGTCTTTGCCATGGCACGGGCAGCACGGGGGGGTGCTGCACCCATCAGTCTATCCGGCGTTCCCACCCCTGGCCTCCATGGGAAGTCTTTACCTAGGCAGTCATAGGCAGGTGTTCGCTATTGATGTATTGCGGTACCTTGCTCCTCTCTGCTTGGAAGCTGGGAACCAATGTGTAGCTGGTACAAGGTAAGCCCATGTTTCATGCCATTGGAGTTTTAGAAAACATTGGTTTAGAACGAAAGGCACAAGAAAACTACATCATCCTGCTTGCTCTGCGGTTTTGAACAGTGATGTTTGAGGCAGCTTTTTCTCCCTATGATGAGCTGAAACGGTAACTAATGCTCCAGCAGCGTGCACGGCTTTACAATGGAATACCCAGCGTTATGATGAGTGTGGTTATGTGACGTGTTGCGCTTTTTCTGCAAGGCTTGGCAGGAGACGGTGTTTGTTTCAAGGGTTATAGAGTAACAGCAGCCACCATAAATCTATTTTGTGTAGAGAGGGGGAGATAGGGTGTTAATCTGCAACCCCAATGTGTCCTTTAATTTCTGTGTCTTTAAACTCAAAACGTGTTAGAGATGGGACAGGAAATTCAAGCAAAGCCAAAAGAGATCTGAGTGACACTGGCTGTCAATTTGGACACAATTTAGCAGTTGTAAATGGCACCAAAAATTGCTAATAGGGTTGTGGCCTGCAGCCATCTAGGCATTGCGCCATGAAATAGGGATGTGAAAGTCCTTCTCCACATGGCTCTTTTGAGATCACATCTGGAGCAATACTAGTGCTTGGCTTTTAGGAAAGAGTGTCATTTTCAGTTTACAACTGGGGAAATCTGAGATTTAGAGTTGAAGTGAAGCTGGGGCTCCATCAGCTAGAGAGCAGGAACCAAACCCATTCTTGGTGCAATTCCCTAGCAGCAATGGTGCTGCACAAAAGAAGAGATTTTGAGCTAGCATTTCTTAACGAACTGATTATTTGGAAGAGCTTCTCATTTTCCGTGTAGATTTTCCTTCTGGTTAAGTTGCTCCCCTGTCTCCTGATCAGTTATCCAAACAACACAAATGAAAGGCCAGCCCTGTGCACCTCTGAGTACATCCTCACAAATGTGCAGACAATGCCAGCAAAGCAGTTACATGAGCTGTTTTTTTAATGTCTTAGGAAATGTTGCTTGTTCCATTTCTGTGGGCTGGAATCCTTGGTAACTTATGTTTATTACTCATGGAAGATGAATAGCACTAGGGTGGGAGAAGCTGAGGGAAAGGCCTTGGTCTGCAAGCACCATGGAGACTTGTGCAGTTGCATCTGGGCTTGGGTTGCTTCCATCTGCATTCATTAATTTCATCGTATGGCTTCTCCTTCCGTTTCCTGCTCATGCAGCTCTTGAGCAAGAGAAATCTTATGTTCATCTCTTCTTCGTTGGCTAAAGAAATCACTCTTAAATAGACTTTTTTCTTGGCCATTGCAAAGAAATTGGAAAAGAAATTAACTGCACCCAGAAAGTACAAGTTTGACAGGGTCTATACCGTTTACCCTTCTGCTTATATTCTAATCTGTGTTTTCCCATTTCCCAAGCATCCCTCAAATACCCAAGTACTTTTGGTTTGGCCTTTGAGTACTTTTCTGCCCTACAGTGCTAGCAGTGCCCACCATTGGACCCGTTTCTCTCCCCCCACCCCACCCCGTATTTGTCTGAGCTTCAGGATAACCTCTCAGGACACGTCCACATGTGCAAACACGTGCGCTTGCAGCAGCTCAAATAGAAGCGGTGCAAATTTGAGCCGGGGCTTTTTGTTTCAGCGCACGTGCTCAGACTTGCACTTTGTTGTGGAGCAAATTGTACCTCTTGGCAAAATAACCCTGCCTGGCTCCTGGATCTTCAGCCAGGGGGAGCTAGAGCCTGGGGCCAGCTCCTGTGCTGTCCCCAGCAATATAAAAAGCTGCCCTATCTTGGCCTCAGCAGTATAAAAAGCCGCCATGGCAAGTAGCTCAGGGCTACTAGCTCTCAGGAGCTTCTGGGGCCCAGTTAATTGGGTACACTGCCCTTGTGCCAGCTGGACTGCTGAAGCAGCCCTGAGAGTTCCCTGCACCCTCTACCCACTGCAGCAGTCTGGCAGTGGAGGCTTCTGGCTGGCTGTGACCTGCTGCGCACCTGCCAGACGCAGATGGGGACTGCAGAGCCAGTAGAGGCATCTGCCCCTCTGGGCCAGCTGCCAGTAGACTGCAGTTGAAGGGTTGGCCTTTGTGTGCCACTACTGCCATTTGTGCCCCCTGCCTGGCCATCTGGGTAGCTATCGCCCGGAAGATGTCCCGGGGGTGGTGGCCTGCTTTGAACTGTCAAAGCATGTCCTCCTGGCCCCATTTGTCTAGGAGGTCAGCCACAGCCAGCTGGGTCCAAGGTGCCAGCTCTAAGCAAGCAGGGTCCTGCCATTGGCCTCCCTAGCAGGAACGCTGGTGTTCCCTATTGGAAAATTGAAAAATCCCTGATATTAAAAAAAAAACCAAACAAACATCCCAAAGTCACTCTGTAAAATACCCCCAAATCAGTGTTCCTCCACAAGCAAAACAAAAGACCACTATAAAGATAGAGAGCAAGATGGAGACAGTGATCAGTTGGACAGTGTTTTATTGATGTATCTTACAGTATTAAAGTAAGTCTCTTATCATAATAATCAAGTGAACTCTAAATACATGTCTCATGAATACATTTTGCTGAACTGCCACAGGGTGTTGGCCCCCACACAAGGGGTATGGCCCCTCAACAGGGGATTCAGCCCCCACACAAGGGGTATGGCCCCCCTCTCAAGGCCCACATGCCCCACCTCAACCCCCCAATTGCTGCCCCACCTAGCCCCATCCCCTACTAGTTACTGCTGCCCCACCCAGCCTCACCCTGCCCCCAGCTTGCACCCCCAGTCCCCCATGGCTACCCTCACAACCTCAGGCACCATCATTTAGAAAAAAGACCTAGGGAAAAAAAACAAAAAAAGGGGGGGGGAAAAACCCCTCTGCTTAGCTTAGAAGTGGTGGGGGGGAGGGCTCCAGAGCCTCCTGGCAGAGCCCCCTCAGGCAGCACAGGGCAACAGGGGGGCAGGAAGGCCCAGGCTGGGGCCACTGGGGCTGTCACCCTGCCCCGCTCTGTGTGGGCAGGGCCCCGGTAAGCCAGACACAGCCAGACTGCACGTAAGTACAGGGTTTGTTTGGGGGTTTTTTTGGGTTTCTTTAAACTATTGGGTGAGGGGGGCACAGGGATCGGGGGTCAGCCAGGGCACGGGTCAGGGGTTTCGGGGTGGGGGGGAGAAGGGGCTGGCTGCAGCAGGGGTCGGGGGCTTGGGGGTGCTGGTGGGGGGGGGCAGCCCTGGCAGGGGTTGGGGGCTGGTGGGGGCCAGGGGGCCTGGGGAGTGGACAGGGCTGTCGGAGGTCCCCTCCCGTCATGGTCCCCTCCCCCCTCCTCCAGCACCCCCAACCCCTTAACTCACCAGCACCAGGGCCCCAGTGCTGAAACATTTGGCCTGGCTGGCTGTGTGTTTCAGCACCAGGGTGAGGGCCAACCATAGAGATGCTTTGGCAGCCAGAGCGTCTCCATGGAGGACCCAACCTCCAGTTGCCTCGGGGCATGGACCGTGCCCTGCTCCGCCCCTCTTTTTTTTTTTTTTTTAAAGTCGGTTTTGTTTTATGTTTGTTTTGTTTTTGTTTTTTTAGACCCCTGGATATCCAGGGGCCTAATTTCTCCCTGTGCTGCAAATTTGCAGTGTGGGGGACATTTTCTTTTTTTGTTCCTGCACTTGCCTGTTGCGCTGCCTCAAAGGGGTTTGAGGTGGGGCAAGAGACATGTGCATGCTCTTGTGGATACGCCCTCAGAGTGCAAGGCTGCTGTATAAGCACTGTGTGCATTAGGAGGAATGGTGCAGATTTACCACTTGTGTCTTTTGCTTGACCTTTATAATGCCTTGGGAGCCGTTGGCTGGTCTGAAATACCATGAGAGCTGTTGCTATTGTAGCTCTCATTTCCAGGGTGATCAAAATACTATTAGGAGGCCAGATTTCATGTTATTTTGGACACGCAAATGGCACTCTAAATGTAAGTGTGCCTTTTTTCCCCCCTTTAAATGAAATAGCTAAACGCACATGCAGAAAAGTCCACAGTGTGGTATAGATGTACCTGAGCTAGCTTCAAACTAGCTATCTTGGATGTTAATAGCAGTCTAGCTATGAGAAATATAAGCTGGAGTGGCTAATTTACCCTTCTTCTATGACAAGTGTTGATGTACCCACATAAAGGTGAATTGCACTGAGTTTCTCTGTGCCTCGATCTCTGCATCTTTCCCGTATGGTAAGATCATGGCTGTAGTGCAGATGTGTTCATTGGAGTTTGCAATGCCACAGAAAAGCCAATCCACACAGACAGCTGAAAAGCCCCCTTCTTCATCCCTTGAATACCATTTTCAGAGTACTCTGTTCTTCTTTCTAGGTTTGCCGTCTAGCATGAGTCATATGTCCTCTTTATGCCTCGCTTTTACCATGTATAAAACAGGAATAATATTCTCCTTACAAGGCTGTTGTGCTTCAAAAAATTCAAAGTTTCTCAAGTGTGCAAATAGTCTCAGATTCTAGAAGATTACAAAATGTATTTAACTTCCAAGATGGCTCAGTTCGTTCATGATTTTGTAGATTCCACATAAAGAATCCTGCAGCCCTGTGTAGACCTGTCGCTGTGTTCTGCCCCGGGGTGGCCATGACAACCCTGGAGCTCGTTCAGCCTTTGTCAAACTTTGCTTCTTTGGGCAATTTCCCCTTCTACTCGCCTGCCACGACTTGTTGTAAGTATGTCTTGATAAGACTGGAGTGTGCCTCGGGGCTCCTCAAGCAAGATCTCCCACTTATGAACTCAGCCATTGCTGAGGCCCTCAAGGGCTAATTAGACAGGCTTAGTTTTCCCTAGTACCCACACCTATGCCTTACAGATGTCACACATACTAATCAAGTCGTAACCTCCCCTATGAGCTCCTGGCTATAGTCCTTACACCACCCCATCACTGAACTATGGGCAGTCTGGCCCCCCCAGTCTTTGGCTGTGGATCTCCTGACCTTTAGCCCTTCTCCTTAGACTCTGCCCACTTGCCTGAAGGCTGCCTACCCACAGACATACTTGGTGTGAGCTAAAGTCACTCGTTGGCCTGCTCAGGAGCTGCTGCCCTGTCAGCTACCTGGATAAGACCTGCCTACCTACCTTAGCCCTGGGCTTGTACATGCCTCAAGCCCAGCCCCCCTCCACTCAAGGGTCTTCCCCGATTGCTGCTTTAGCTGTTTCTAGAGCAGTGGTGGGCAAAGTCTGGCCCACAGCCAAGATCGGACCCACAGCAGACTTAATTCCCAGCAGCTCCTTCTGGCTGTCACTGCCAGACCCAGCCACACCCACCACTGGGGTGGGACCCACGCAGGCAGGATGGGCAGCCAGGTGGCTGGGAAGGGGCTGTGACCAGGAGAGAGATTGGGGTGGGGGGCCGGGGCTGGGGCAGTGCCATGATCTGTCTGCATGCTCCTGCAATAAGTGCGGGTTCTGCAGGCAGGGGCGTGCAGGGAGCAGGCCATGACTCTGCTGGGGCCCTGCGCTGTCACCACCCCAAGATCCTGGCTCTGGAGCAGCTCCTGCTTGGCCAGTCTTCATGGAGACTGGCCAGGAGCCACGTGGGCAGGGGCTTCCAGCAAATGGAGTCCACTCACTGGCCAGATGTGCCATTTTGCCCATCCCTATTTTAGAAACGTGCCCTCGCAGAGTGACGTGCGCTAAGCGCTCTGTCACAAGACCATAAATAATGAGTGAAATATTTGACAGGAATTAAACGACCCGGATTGGAACAGAATACTCTGCAAAGGGAATCGGAAGGGGGGAGGCTTTCAGGGCTCTGTACGCAAGACTTTTTTTTTTTTTCTGTGGCATTCTGTATCCAGTTTCTGCATCTGCATAATAAATTTGTGAAAGTTTCTCAATAGTCATGGAGCAAGTATGTGACAGGCTGGGATAGAACCTGGACTTGCTGTAGCCAATTCCAGTGCCTTAACTGCATGGCCATCCTTCCTGCCCCTGCACCTTCGAGCATCAGTGTGCAGCCAGCCAGCATTTAGCTCTGTGTCTTGGGACTGGCCGCACAATTCGGTTCCCTGGCTCTGTCTTGGTACTTTGTTAAGACCTTTCTTGAAAGGTTATAAGTGGCATTTGTTTTCCTGCTTGGATATTCGTGTTGATTACATTTCAGTGTTTCCCACCTGTGCCTCTGAACTTATGGAAATGGCCCATTTCAGTTGGCCAGCAATTTTTAAAAAATGCTTTCAGCCTACAGCTATCTCATGCTCATCTGTTCTTGTCCTCTTTGTGGACTCGCTGGTGGAAATAGGATGCAATTCTTTGCATGCTCATCCAGTTTTGCGTTATTTATCTTCCAGTTGCACTTCATCTGGGAAAATATGCATCAAAATAATGCACAGAGGATAAAGGAGATAAGCACAGGACAGCACCTTAGCTGGTACAAGTTGGGGCAACTCCACAGAGCAGTTACACCAACAAATGTCAGCCGGTGATCTGGCCTGATGGTCATATACATTGTTAATGAGCAGGTCTGTGATATCAGTGGATCAGTTGTATCCAATTTTAATGGGTCAATATATTATTGATCATAAGAGTGTGGCTACATGAGCAAGTTAGGTAGGGTGTGAACTTACAGCACATTGGATACCCTCTGGTAATGCCTGTGCTTTCACCTGGGAGGCATGCTCACTGTGAGATGAGAGCATGCATGTAGGCGCTTGCTACAGAATAGCCAGCACGTGCTAAATTCACACTCCTGCGATAATTAGTGCAGGTAGCTGGACCCTAGACAGCACTGGGGGTTGCTTCTACCTTCTCTGGGTAGGCGGGCTGAAGGGAAGAGGACACTGGGACATGTGCTGTGAAATGAGGTTTCCTCTTTCAAGGCCCCATTCACTGAAGCTGGTTTTCTGTGGATGTTCCTTTTGGAAAAACAAGTTCATGCAGTTTTTTCGGCTCCACAAAGCTCCCTTTCTGTGTTGGCAAAGTGACCCTAAGGGGATGGGCTAGCCAAGAAGCAATCTGGAAAAGGGAGACTTATGCCTAGCTTGCAAAGAGTAAAGTGCAGCTGCTGTAGGCCAAGCAGCCCAAACAGTTTTCCATAAAGGGAAAATGTCTTGGCCAGTGCTGCCCAGTTAGACGCTTGGCCTATGCGGTCTGGCTGACTCTGTGGGGTTTAGGAGACTGCTGACTCGAGCAATCAGAAGTTGTTAAACTACTCAGTACTGAAAGTGAGCAACAGCCCCATTCAAATCATCTGTTATTACCTACTCTCCATCAGCTTATGACCGTTGTTCCTCATCACCCCAGGTGGTGCTGGGGAGGAAAGAGCTCTGCCTATTTGCTGTTGATCCCCCCAGTGAGCTTGCAGGCAGCCACCAGGTCCCCCCTCAGCCTCCTCTTGCTGAGGCTGAACAGGTTCAGGTCCCTCGGTCTCTCCTCGTAGGGCCTGTCCTGCTGCCCTCTCACAAAATGGGTGGCCCTCCCTTTTGAAGTCGGTGCCCAGTACTGGATGCAGTGCTTCAACCGTGGCCTGACCAAAGTTGCATAGAGGGAGAGGATCACTTCTCTGGACCGGCTTGAGATGCACCTTTGGATACATGACATGGTATGGCTGGCCTTGCTGGCTGCGGTCTGGCATTGGCGGCTCATGTTCATCTTGGAGTCAGTAATGACTCCAAGATCCCTTTCCACCTCTGTGCTTTCAAGAAGAGAACTCTCCAGCCTGTACGTATGCTGTGGCTTCCTTCTCCCAAGGTGCAGCACCCTGCATTTGTCTACGTTGAACCCCATCCTATTCTCATCTGCCCACTTTTGTAGTCTGTCTAAATCTAGTTGCAGC
>JAGPOW010002118.1:3844184-3870473 GCA_030014935.1 Caiman crocodilus | reverse complement strand
TTTTTTTTTTTAAAGAAGTCTCTTGCTTAGGACTTTGGAAGATGGGCAGAGTAAACTTCAAGCTGCCTTCAACCCTGCAGTCCTTATCTTCATTTGATCCGCATGGACCAAACTTGCTGCGCTTTCAACACCCCAAAGGTCCTGCGCCCTGCTTGTGTTAAGTCGTCACTTCTGGCTCTGGTTTAGGATGTGCCCGATTCGTGAGTTTGGGTGTGTTCAGATTTGGGATGTTGGTTCAAGGCGATTTCTAGTTCTGCATCAAAGCCATCGACTACCAGTGTCCATCTACAGCCATAACCTCTGGGCTGCCTCCATTGTGCTGGGCACGATACAAATGAATGTTGTAAGATAAAATTCCTGGCACAAGCAGCTTGCTGTCTAAGGAGCTGCTCCTTCTGAAATAAATGCAAAAGTTGTACTAACTCTCACTGCATGGGCCCACCCTGAAAGGCGCACAGAAGACACATGGAGGGGAAAAGGGCAGAGCAGTAGTGACAAAAGGGGTTTTGGCATCAGTAGTGATAACAGCAAGTCTTCCAGTATTCAGCCCGGGACTTCTAGCACGCTCGGCTGGAGCTTAAGATTGGAAAGCAGGCTTCCTACCAATCCATTCTGCTTTCGTCATCCGTTGTAATCGTCAGCTGAATCACGACTCTTGAACAGCATTATTCAAAGCCCAGTCGGGTTCAGGAAATGGAAGCTTGTGTTAATGTTTGACCTTTGGGAGTTCCCTGGTTAAATAAGGTGACTGCCTAATAGAAGGAATTTGAATATCGTTTGCAGATTTTTTTCAGACATGCTAAATAGTTAAATATTTACGTTGGGTGGCCAAGGCTACTCTTGACCGCTTTGTTTATCCTGTTGGTGCTCGCTTCAGGCCAGCTTGGTCTCGAGTGGAAACTGTATAAAATGTGTCAATATCCTGTATAAAGGTTAAGCATTTTTTCCATGTTAGCTGGGCCACGCAGCCTTTTTTCAGCAAATCTGAGGACCATGAGTCCACAGAGCTCATTTCTAATCTATTTTGAGCGTGAATATAAGACAAGTCCTTTGCGACCACCATAATAAAAGGGCTCGGTTTCCTTCTTCGTTTGTAAGTAATTCCCAGTCCGAGGACCATGATTTTCCCCATCTCCGTCTCCGTCTGGTTAAACAAGGGACATGCAGGGAAACAAAACCCAAATTAAAGTGGATTAGCTGAACATTTAAAAACCCCTGTGTGGGTATCCTCATTGAGAATGAGGTCTTAATTCATCTTGGCTGCTTTAGCTTTGGAAGGGGGATTAAGTTAAATCAGATGAAGGTCACTTTAATTTTGAACACATGCTGCTGCACAAGGGTTGAATATGGTGTTACTAAGGCCCTCTAAAATAACACCTTGAATGTGGATCATCTTTCCTGTATGCTTCATGAGTCAAGATCCCCATCGTTACTGCTCAAAGAGAAACCTTTCAAGATTTTTTTTTTTTAATGTTGAAACTTGATATGTTATCCATTTCCACCTGTTACATACGCCCCAAATGAAGGAAGTACTAAAAAATTAGTTTTAGAGTTTTTTAAAAATATTTTGGGCTACATCTTCATAATTGTCCAAAAATGGCCATAGTTTCCATCATGTGACTTTCTGGCTTTCCTTCTCCATCCCCAAATGATTTCTTTGTCTGTCTTACCAGGAATAATTTCCTGGTTAAAACAAAACAAAACCTGGCATCTCCATTCAGGATCTTCTGTGTTCTTGGAAATTTTTTTAATAAAAATTTGAAATGTTTATTCCTTTTTTATTTGGGCTTTTTTACTCAGAAGAGGCAGGAATACCAAGATATGATAAAGACTTTGGTATTTTGCCCCGGATCAATGAAAGTACTGTGCTTGTACATAATTACAGGTCTCATCGTAGAGTTAAATTAGGCCCGTAATGAAAAGCTAGATCTTCACTAGCGCGCCACTTCCAACTCCACTCTTACTGGTTCGTGATGAGAATTGGATCAAATCCTGCAGCTAGCTGGTTATATCGCTCTTGTTCCATCACCGCTTGCTTTTGCCCTTACTTGGTTTGGGGAATCCGGAGACTGGCAATCATGGCAACCTGTCTTTTTTTCTGGTGAGATCGCAGAGAAAGTGCTTGTTTTCAGTGTCATTCTTCATTTACCCTACTTTACTTCCAAGAGCTGGTGCTGCACTCTAGTGCTAGATGAGATGCCTTCGTTTGCAAAGTGTCTAGTGCTGCCACAGTATTTACGTAATCTTCTAGGTTACGGTCTGCATTGAATAACATATTAAGTGTGACTCAGTTGCCTCGCTGTCATGCTTTATCTTCATAGCTGCTTTCACATTAGAAAGAACAAGAACGTCACAGATGCAAGGACCTTACACCCCGAATGCTCTGATGTGATCATCCAAGCCGGCTCCCTGCATAATGTGTGCTGTAAAATTGGAGTAAGTCTTGCCAGGATTAAGCACCAACTTCTGTTGAAGGGGCTCGAATCTCCAAGTGGATCTATTCAGTCTGACTGTTTGCAATTATAATATTCTCTGAAGCAATTCAATTAAACCCAGACAATTCATATTAACCACTTGTCAGAGCTCAAAGCTTTTTTGGGATCAGTGAAGCATAAAGAGTGTTTAATTAAATTCCTTCCACTTTTTTTCTGTCCAGGACCAATCTCTCCATCTAACTTGGTCTCATATCTTTCTCTAGATAGTCTCTCCCTTTACTTAATGGCCTGGAATGCCAAGCAGAAGCACTGACCATTGGTTTCAATTTCTTACTTCTGTTTCAGGACTTTTAGTTAAAATTTTAGTAGTTAATTTATACTAATCAGAACGTGGTCTTAAGGTCCCAATTCAACAAAGCACTTTACGTCCCTTTCTACCCAGCAGAGCACTCAAGCGTATGTTTAACTCCACTGAGTTCAGCGAGGCATGCGTGCCAGTTTAAGTGCTTTACTAATTGGGATGTAGGCTGTTTAATTCAATCTCAAGTTTGAAAATGTATATTGCATACTTCAAGCTACACTTGAGTGCATTGCTCTACAAGTCTATCAAAACTTACCAATATGGTAATATAGTAAAGTAAAAAACCCACTCAGGCTAAAGAAGATTAAACTTGAGATTCATATTCCTGCTTGAAGCCTCCTGCCCACTGTATTCCTGACGCACACGGTCGATGTGTAGTGTGTGACTAATTCGGTCTCGCTGACTGTGTGTCTCTCTCTCTCTCTCTCTCAAAGGAAATCCCATCGCACTCTTGCTCAGCTGGAAAGGTCTGACTAACTGACGCTGATGGGTGTTTCCAATGCACCCCAAGTTAAAATGAAGGAATAACTGAGGGATCTAAAATGACATGGCGTGATGAATTTTATTGCCCTCTGTTCTAAGGCTGCTTGATCAATAACTTCATGAGCGGTCGCTTCTCCTGCATCTCATTCTGAAATGTCCTGTATTGAAAAGCTGGTCTTGTGGCTAAAGCCCTGAATGAACAGACCTAGTTTTGTTCCTGGCTTCTCAATAGACTTGCTCCTCGAATTTGTCCCCCCTTTTCTCTGCGCCTTAGCTTCTGTAAAATGGGGATAGTGGTTCTTCACGCCTCACAGGAGCGAGGGAGGTATTCATTGATACGAGGCATTTGAATGCTAGAGTGATGAGAATTATAAATGTAGCTAGAGGAAAACTGTACAGGGTATGGACTATTGAAACAATTATATTGAATTAAGGGGGGAAATCTGTAAGATATTACATTGATCTGGTGTAAAGTGCTTTGTACATCTGATCTATCCTGCAGTAAGTGGAAGCTAAATGAGAACAGTTTTACTGCTGAACGAAATGGGGGGTTTTGTTCTAAATTTATTGCAGTTTGGCTTCACTTGCTGCAGGAGAGTAGAGACGTGAGTGGATCAGTTTACCATGCAGTAGGTTTTCCCCCTTCTCTTTTAACTCAGTATAATTATTTAGTCCGTCTATGCCCAAAATGAGATGCATGGCTCAGACCATCTAGGGGACGGTCTTGCACATCGTCTTCTCTCTGTCCTGTAGTGCACAACCAAGCTGCCAGTTCTCAGTGCATAAATGAAAGGCTTGGAAAACTTACTGAGTGGGAGCTTGTGTATTTGGTATTTGTTCATGCGTTTTAAAGGGCTTTTGTGGGAACTAATAAGGGGAGGAAATGAAACGAATGACTCTTAGTGTAAACAGATCTGTCAGTCAGTCTGTTCATGCCCTGCTAATATTATTAATTGTTTCATCAGTCTGAAGTGCATCCTAGAGGCTGCCGCAATCGCTTTATAGGAAACTAAAATCCTTTTTACATTATTTACAGTACCCTCCTGAATTTGCTGGTCTCATTGATCCGGGCTGGACAAGTATCTTTATCACTAGAACGTCCTCCGTGCCGAGCAGCGAGAGGCTCGCACGCAGCAGGGGCACTAAGAATTGAATGGGTTGGAAGATTGCATAGGAAATCCTGCCCTGTTCTTGGAGATCGGTGGTGTTGTGCACCTTTAGTTACGTTGTGATAGCACCTGGAGCAGGGGTGGGCAATTATTTCAGCTGCAGGGCTCCTTAATTGCTTTTGGTGAGCTGTTGAGGGACTACGATGGTAGCTCAACCCCTTGACAGGTGTCCTGCCCCCGATGGCCATCTTGAAACCAAAAAGCCCACCCCAAGCTCTAACCCTTGCCACCAAACATCCATCTCATCCCCATCCCCCACTGCCCCTTGCCCCTGGAAGTTCCCTTTTTGGGAAGGGGGGTTGCCATCTTGGAACCAGAAAACGAACCAAATCGCATACTAGAAATCAAACGTTTACTGTAACACATTTTAATTATACTTCAAGAAATATTTTTGTACTGATTTGCGTGTTTGCATAGGGTATAGAGAGGTGATTGCATAATAACACCAAAAAACAGCCTTACTCTTGTGTATTGTATGTGGGGAGTGGATGTCGGGGTGCGTGTGGGTTGGGGCTTGTGAACGGGTATGGGGTTTTGGCCGGGTTTGTCAAGGTATGTGGGGGTGGGCTTGGGAGTGTGTGTGGGTGGATGTGGCCCCTCTGCCACATGCTCCCTCCCGTAGCATACGGCTCTTACCACCACCACCACCACCAGCCTCTTGGTGGCACGTGGCTCTGGCTGAATCCCAGGAACTGTGCATTGTAACGTGGAGCCTGCTTGGCCCGGCCCACTGGCACATGCTTTCGCTCCAGACCGGGCTGGTTTCATGCCAGCGTGGGGCTCCCAGCACTGCAGGTGGGAACCCCTTGCCATCAGGCCAGGCAGGCCAGCTGCACCGCCCCACACAGTGGCCTGGAGCCCGCCCAGCCTGATGGTGAAGACCGGGAGCCGTGGGCATTGCACGCCGCTGGGCTAGGTGGGCTCTGTTCCACTATGGGCAGCTCCCTGCTGGAGTGCTGGAAGCCCCACATGGGTTCGTGGAGCTGGTCCAGCCCTGCTCACTGGCGTGCGGCTCCCACCTGCAGAGCCAGGAGCCGTGCATGCTAACATGGAGGCAGTCCGTTCTGGTTTGAAGGCTCATGCCAGCGGGCCAGACTGGGCAGGCTGCACACTGCCTGCAGGAGCACCACGCAGGCCTGGGGATGCCCGCTGCAGGAAGAACCGACTGGCAGTGTGCGGCTCTGCCTGCTACTGCTGCTAGCGGGCCTGCACACCATGGCGGGGGCTGCGTGCTATGGTGGGGGGAGCCCAACCCCCCCACCCACAAACCCCACACCCACCTCCCCACTTACCCGCTGTCCAGTTGCGTGCTATCATGCTCCGGGCCTCCACATAGGGCTCCCAGGTGGAGCGCTGGGAGACCCACAGAGGTGGAAGAACGGAGCCTGCCCAGTCCAACGGCACGTGACCTCTGCAGGCCTGCTTTCAGAAGGGCGGCCATGGGCCGGTGATAATTGGGGGGTTTTGGGGAGGGGGTTGGTTGGTTGTTTTTTTTGAGTGGCTGGTTAGAATGGCCTGTTGAGCCAAATTGTCCCTGCCCCTGGCCTAGAGGGTCTGGTCGGGATTAGGTTCCCTTTGTGCAAAGCACTGTATAAACACACAGCAGAGAACTGACCTTTCTTTAAAAACCTTAGCATCAAACTGGGTCAGAGGGGGAGCATAGGCATAGGGAGCAGCTTGCCCAGGGTCATTGAGCAGAGCCATGGCAAAGCGAAGACAAGAACGGTGATTCCAAGTCTGACATTTAACACCCTAAACCATACTGCCGTTTTGCATGGCAGAAGTCCTACGTTGCAACCGCCTGTGTTGTTACTGGTCTACGCCCCCAGGATTTCCGTGAAGTCGGTCAGTCCTATCCCTTTTTACCAGCCCTCAGACCTTTCGTCTCACTCCTTTCATCGAGTTGTCTAGATGAGCAGCCTTCCAGTATGAAACAGCTAAACTTCCTTCCTTCCTTCCTCAACCCTGAGTTAAACAGCGTGGACTACCCTTCTCCTTCGTATGAAGAATGAATCGGTGGGAGTGAAGTACAGCAAATTCTGCTGGATGCTAACTCCAGCCCAAGTCTGCGCTGAAACCAGATCTGGGGTGGTTTAATTTTAGAAGCTGCCCTCTTTCTCTCCCTGTCTGGAGTCTTCTCTCTCCTGTCTTTGTATATGGCTGCTGTGACAAGGGAGATGATATGGGAGGAAGCCATTATGTAATTATGTTAACTGCAAGCATTATTTAGCATGGGGGAAGGGGAAGAGGGGAATGTTTTAGTTCTGTCCTTGCAGATTGCTTCCTTTTTATAGAAGTAGATTGCAGGATCTGTGTAATAAATTAATAACTCTCTGAATTAAGCTCATCATGAAGTCATTGAACAACAGTTATTGAAATTGATATTCTGTTCAAATTTTAGTCTCTCAAAACTTGGCATGTTTTTATGCTCCATTAGTTAATACCTCAGGAGGCCGAGGCACAGGGGATGGCATTTGAAATGTAGGATCCGATGGGTGTGTTTGGAGAGGGAAGCGTTGGCAGTGGATTTATGACCCAAATACCGTGTTCCAGGTGGACGCAAACCCCCAGTTCCTAAAAGCAAACCTCTAAATACCATTTTCTAGCCATCAGTAAGAACGTGCCTCAAACCTCCAAAACCATGTTGGATGGGCTGGATTTCTTGGAGGGACTGTCGGGGACTTGGGGCATGGGTGGTCCAGCGCAGGTGACAGAACACGGCTGGAAGGCTTGGGGGGACGCGTGGGTCTGAGACGGAAGTCAAACCTGAAAAACAAGCCTAGATCACGAGCCACATCTGAACTGAAGCTGGGGACTTGCGGGGGAGAGTCGAGGTAAGGCCTGGCAGACGGGGCTAGGGCAGGAAATGGAGGCAAATCTTAGCCACGGTGGCCAGCTGTCTGCTCAGCTCTTACATGGCTGAGCTTAAAGAGTGGGCAGAGCTGCATAGGGGGCTGGGTTTTGTGGAGGGTGTGCTCTAGCCCTGTCACACGGGGTTGTGCTCATCATTCTGCAGATGTGCTGAGTTTGGGCCCTTGCTCATCACAGAAACCAAGACCAGAGCACATCTCTATCTAAAACAGAAGGAAACGCATCTTGCACCTTTCTGAATGAGGACCAGGGGATGCTTGATTACACAGTTTTAGCACAGGATCAGATCCTGTCGGGATGCCGGTGCACTCCCATGTGTTTGATATCGGTGGGAGAGGAAAGCCCTGTGCCGTTTTGAGTTCACGTTCTGTGCTTGTTAGGGTTGCAGGCGATTTGTTGCACTTGACAGTCCGTAACCAGCCTTCCAGGTGAAGGAGGAGAGATTGAGGAGAATTACACGCAGCCTTTTAGCTATAGGCTGTGCCATGCAGTCGCAGGGTGGGGACCGGGATTGTTCTTGAGCACCCGAGTGCTCTTGCAGTGCATTGCGGCTATGCAAACTGTAAAGGAGACGTATGACTATCTGTGGCGATTCATCTTGCAGACTGACTCATAATTTGTACCTGTTCATGTAGCCCTCTAGGTAATCTGTCCTTTGGAAGGCGGGGGTTGACTGGATTATTTTAGCAGATCCTAGGATATTTTAAGATATAAACGCTAGTGTCATGAATAATTCTGCATGCAGACTGGCCTCCCAAGGGTCCACGGTTCTTCGGCCTGAATTCCCTTCGGGGTCGGACCCAGATGTGCAGGCACACGCGTTTCCCCAGGCGTGCTGCTGCTACTTGTCCCTCGGGAGCAACTCTTGCCTAGGGCTTTGAGGGCCTCCCGGGGGCTCCAGCGGTGGCAATCCAGCAGCAGAGAACCTGGCTGACATCTGGAGTGTGGCTGTGGCTGGCCCGGCTCCGGTTTCGGGCCGTGCACACTGCTGCCACCCTGCTTTTTTTCCATTGGGTTTTTTTGACACATGCGTGCTCATTTCAGTACTGCTGGTTTGGGTCAGCAGCATCTTTTACTTAAACCAAACACGGGCCGCTCCTCTGTTAGAGTATCTTGCTCAAGGTTTTCCTGTCCTCTCCCTTGGACCTGTAGGGTCCATGTCTAGTTAAAGTCTAGGCTGCCAATTCAAACCCAACTGGTAGTATCTAAGAGTTGTAGCTTACTGGCCGTTTGGTGATAAGTCAGCTTGTCAATGGACAGGGGAAGATGAAGGAGAGAGATGATGTCTCACTTGATAAAAAATATTAAATCAGAACAGGTTTAGATTGTGCTACTTTGTACTTTCCTAGTGCATCTGTCTGCCCTAGAATCTAAAGGCAGTATACACAAGATATATTTTTATCCTTATTTTGTGCATGAGCAAACTGAGGCATGGAGAGCTGAAACGATGCGTCTAGCAGAGCTGGGATTGAAATCCAGGTATCCTGACTGGTAGTCTGTACCTTTAAAACCCTCCTCTGTCTGGGTTTGCATAGTCTAAGTTCCCAAGAAGGTTTGTCCGTCCCAGTTCCCAAGAAGGCGTGAATATTTTATTTTTTTTCATCCTAATTATTTTCCTTTTCTGCTCACCAGCTAAGCATGCAATATTAGAAATCTACACTGTGTTATCAGCAAGCTTTAGCATCCCATGCCACTACCCTCTCCTGGCAGCATTTTCATGGCCTGCAGAAAATGTATGTTTAAATACATTTACAAAGACCCACTTGCCTCATTGGACTTGTTCTCTCCCAAAAACGCCTGCATCAAATGCCTCTCATAATATACTTAATGCAAGCATTTTTCACAATGCATTTGCTTTTCAAAGTGTGTGAGCAGTGCCTCAATTTATGACATTTAAATCAAAGCAAATGGACTTTCAGGTTCAAAAGGGCTGCATACAAAACCTAAATCTGAGAGTCCATCAGGTTCTTAATAGTGTTATTTATTTGTTCATCTCTCACTTGCTCGCTTGCACGCTCTGTCTCTGCGCTATTGTATTTTTGCTTTAAAGGGTTAAACACAGAGATATGTATTGGAGTGAAAGCTTGGTCAGAGGCCAGCTGAGTTTCCTTCTCTGTTTGACGTGGAGTTAATATGCACCCACCGGCCTTATAAGGTAAACAGCGCAGGGAGTTTATACAGAAGATTTATGCGGCTGGCTGGTTTCCAGGAGCTTTCACAGAAAGGGCCATTTAAACAGCTAAGGTAGGTAGGTTTAGTGTTTTCTTGGCATTTTTTTTTTTTTTAAGTTACCTATCCTGTTTATGGATTAACTTACAGCTATTTCCTCTTCACTGTTTACATCCACCGCAAACATGTCTCTTTCTCCAGTCTGGAAATATACGCTACAGTGCTGAAAACCTGGAAATACCTTTCCAAGCCCCAGCCAAAATCTCCCCCTCCACCTTGACTCAATGCCATTGTGTTAGTCACTGAACACAAGCCGGGTACAAGCAAGAAATGTAATGTAATGCTTGGTTGCCGTGGGTTACAGAACACCATTTTTAAATAGGCTTAGGGAAAATAAAGGCAAATTTATTTTTTTTTAAAAATTAAGAACATTTGAGAGAATTATCCAGGGGCACATCTGTGAGGGACCAGCAGAGGAGATTATGCTTAGGGGCAAGCAACACGGGCTCATTAGAGGCAGGTCCTGTCAGACCGACCTGGTGGCCTTCTACGGCCAGGTCACAAAAGCCTTGGACACGGGTGTCGCAGTGGACGTAGTCTTCCTGGACTTTAGGAAGGCTTTCAACACTGTCTCTCACCCCATTCTCATTAAAAAATTAGGCGTCTGTGGTGTCGACACCTACACAGTCAGATAGGTCACAAATTGGCTGGAGGGCTGCACCCGGAGAGTGGTGGTGGACGGGTTGTTTTCGACCTAGATAGTTGTGGGCAGTGGGGTTCCCCAGGACTCGGTCCTAAATCTTTATCAGCAATTTGGACAAGGGGGTGAAAAGCACCTTGTTCAAGTTTGCAGATGACACTAAGATGTGAGGAGAGGTGGGCACGTTAGAAGAGAGGGACAGGCTACAACTAGACCTGGACAGGTTTCACAGGTGGGCAGATGAGAACAGGATGGGTTTCAATATGGGCAAGTGCAAGGTGCTGCACCTGGGGAGGAAGAACCAGCAGCACACCTACAAGCTTGAGATCTCCCTTCTCGTCAGTGCAGAGGCAGAGAAAGATCTTGGAGTCACGAGCGATTCCAAGATGAACATGGGCTGCCAATGTGGGGACGCGGTCAGCAAGGCCAACTGCACCTTGTCATGCATCCACAGATGCATCACGAGCAGGTCCAAGGTGGTGATCCTCTCCCTCCATGTGACATTGGTCAGGCCGCAGTTGGAGTACAGCATCCAGTTCTGGGCGCCGCACTTTAGGAGGGATGTGGATGGCATCGAGAGGGTCCAGAGGAGGGCCACCCGCATGGTCAGGGAGCAGCAGGGCAGGCCCTATGAGGAGAGGCAATGGGACCTGACCTGTTTTCAGCATCCACAAAAGAGGGCTCAGAGGGGATCTAGTGGCCGCCTATAAACTTCCCAAGGGGGACCAGCAGCCATTGGGAGAGTCCCTGTTCCCCCTTGCACTACCAGGAGTAACTAGGAATAATGGCCGTAAGTTGACCACGAGTAGGTTCAGGCTGGATATCAGGAGGCACTACTTCACAGCCAAGGGGGCTAGGAGCTGGAACCAGCTTCCAAGGGAAGTGATGTTTGCCCCTACCCTGGGGGTCTTCAAAGAAGGCTAGACAGCCACCTAGCCAGGGTCATTTGACCCCAGCATCCTTTCCTGCCCATGGCAGGGGGTGAGACTAGATGATCTGCGTAGGTCCCTTCCAACCCTACCAACTATGAAACTATAAGAGCTCCTATCAACAGGCCTGAAATGGTGTTTATGGCACCAGTCTCCAGACTTGTAGCAAATGCATCCAGTATGAACACGTCCAGTCCCTAATCCAGTTTCAGTACATGAGCCTCCAATCTTCAGAAAAGGTTAGTGATTTTTGCTGCCATCTTTTTTCTGCAGCTCAGTTTGATATGCCTTTAAAAGTTGCCTGCGGTTTAGGAACTGGTCTGCAAACCAGCCTCGAACGTGATTCAAATGGGAAACCAAAATATTGAGGCATAAAACGTCTAGCTGTTGGGGTTTTTTCCCCCCCTTAAATTGTAGCCATACAAGCATACATTTTTCCAAGGTTTCTGTGCTGCTGCTTAAAACATCTGCCTTGGCATTTTTTATGGCTCCTCACCATCATAGTACCAGAACATGTACTACCTAGAGGCAACGGCCACTTACATTGCAAGAGTGTATTGCAGTGCTTTCTGCTCTGTGACGTACATCTCTGAGCAGTTTGGGCACTTGTAGGAGACGCTGATCTTTCCCTGTCACTGGGCATACTTGCAGTAATCACTGGCAGACTAGCTTTTAAATCTCTGAGTAGAAGTGCAAGCGGCTTTCTGAACTGAGGGAAGGCCCAAGCTGTTTTGCTGAGGAGCAGAGACTGCTCTTGGATCTGCTGGCTGGCAGTTCTCTCAGATCACTCGAGAGGGGTTGAGATGCCAGAGCGATGGGTTCAGTAGAGGAGCTGGAAGTGCGATGGACCGCTTCCGAGTGGAGTCTTGGTAACGTGCTCTAGCATTCAGATATTTCAAATAGGACAGATGTGCATTTTTAACACTGGGGGCAATGAACCACTCAAACAACCACAGCTAATGGTTAATTCATCATTATTTGGAGCCTCCATGTGAGACTGGATGCCTTTCTAAGAGGCTGACTCTTGTTTAGCTCCAAGTCCACTGGGTTTGATGGTGTCCACTTTGGGAAGATGGTCATAATAGTTCTTGCTGACCTGGAGAATCTGTCCCACAGATTTTTAGGCTCATCATGTCATTATGATGGAGCCGAAAGGAAAATGTGACCACATGAATGTGCACGCGCTTGTTCAGGTAACTGCTTGCCTGCCACTCTAGGTTGGCTGGAGACTGAAATCTGGAAAAAAGATTAAAGAAAAAACTCCATAGTATCTTTTATGTCTAAAAAGCAGCACAAGAAACATTCATGAAACTGGGCTCCTTTTTTCTTTTTGCTTTTGAAGTAATGAAGCACCAAAGATTAAAGGGTTGAATCCCCAGTGGAACAAACGGTCATCACAAGTGTATAAGTCCTTTACCAGAGTCATCTCGTTAGTTGCAAGCGATAATGAGCGAAATGCAACAAAGCGCCAGATTTCGGTCGGCATCCTTGTACTGTGGGCATAGTACGTAGTGGAGATTGGAGCAAGGTTTGATTTCCCAGAGTGAACTGGGGGAGAGAGTCCAAGGAGTGGCATCAAATGCTTTGTGGCTCTTAGGTGGAGCAGGGAGCATGGGTGCATATGCCTCCTCTTTGTGTTGCAAGGAGTCTTCAAAAATCCAGCGTAGTTATTTACTTATCTGAAAGGTTTAGGGTTGGCTTCCATGCCTGGTTTGCTGCTCCCAATAAGAAACAAATATGCTATGTACCAAAGCTGAAAATGTTGCTATCATGCTGCAGTGCTGGCTTTTAGTAGCATGTCAGGACTGATGTTGTATCCAGCACTGGGTTGTCCCTTTCATATTGAAGTACCCATTGTAGAGTCCTTACCGCTGCATTATTCAAGCACCTCAAAACATTAGGGAAAATGGAAGCTCGTGCTTACAACATCATTGTGAGGTAGGGGACTGGTTATTATTGCCCATGTCATTGGTAGGAAAACTGAGGTCCAGACACATTAAGTGATTTGCCAAATATCACAAAGGCAGGGACTAAAACCTGGGTTCCCCGGGCTAGTGCTCTAACAACTCTTCTTGGCAGCCACTAATGAAAGTCAGATCATTTGAGTACCAGCTGAGTGCTTCTGCCATAAGTCCGTATTTCCTTCGCGTACATCCGTGATCCTTGCCTCGAAGATCTTAGTCTGAACATCTGAGAACCCATTGAGTGGCCAGGATGATTGTGAATAAGTTTTGGTTTTGGCTAATGCAGATGGCATTGCATTAGTCTGGTCTAGTTGGCAGGTTTCCTGGGTCGTCTTGAGTGATCATACGACAGGTAAAGGCGGTAGCAAGCATGCTGGAGCTCCCAGGGAGTGCATTGCTCAAGTCTTGGCTTGGCTTGAGAGAAACGGGGCCGAATCCTATTTGTCTTACCCATTCCAGTTTTCCCACAGAAGTTGCTGAAGCTCCTGTGTGACCAAAGAAGTCATGATATAGCTCCAGCCTTGCATTGTGGCTCGAATCCACTCTGGGAAAGCAGGCACTGGACGCATGTCTCTGCCCTCCTATGTGTGCAGTACAGCTTGGAGCTATAGTTAAGCCTCCACCTTCTAGCGCTCCAGCGAGCAGAACATTAAACCTGCATCATTATTTATTCTTCTCATGAGCTGCTGAAAGGTTTTGCAAGATGCTTTTTACAGTTCGCTCGCATATTGACATGACTCTCTCCTCTGCTTCCCCATCCTCGGGGAGTTCTGGAACATAAACCAGGCTTAGGCAGCACTGACAGGCCGTCTATACAGAGCAGGATCCGAGAGGAAGCAGCCTGGGATTAGCGGGGAAGAATGACGGGCACGCGCACCGAGTTTATAAACTCCTGCCAATAGGCGTTGTGCTTTATTTCCTGCAGCTTGAAGGACTCGAGTTTCTGCAGGGGCAAGTAACGCTTAAGTGACCAAACTAAGAAACCTACAGGGCAGGGAGCCGCTCTCGGCTGCTGCTTCTGAGCAGGGTTGAACTGTTTGGGCGTAAGGGGAAATGGCGGGGAAACTCACGTGAGTGCTATAGGGTGCTGGCAGTGATGGAGGGGGTTGCACACATAACAATTGCATGTTTTTCATCTTTCCAAGCCTGGAGTCCAGTTGCTTGCTGTGAGATGCTGCGAAGCAGGTCATGATGCCAAACTGCCATCCCTTTGGGAGAATGAGGGCTGACAGACGAGCTGTTCACATAATGGCCGTAACCTTCTCTTTCTGGCATAATTATCTCATGTCAGCTGCTTAGAAGCCGATGGTTTAAATAGATCTGGGAGGAAAATGGGATTGTTGAGGAACTGAAGGTTGCTTAGGCATAAGGGTCCTGCCTTAGAAAGGCGAGGAACCACAGGGGTGAAGCAAAATGAGTTGGGAGTCGCAGAGTTAATCCCATCACACTGCTGCTGTGCATCTCAAATGACCGCACCGCACTACTAAATGTGACGAGCACCATTCAGCGCTCTGAGGAAATCTGCTTGTGAGCTTTGCTCCATCGTGCTTTTGCCACTGCCCACGCGGGTCTCTTAATCTGAATGTGTAAAAATGTGTAGATGGGAGAATTTCCCTCCCAGACCAAAGACCGGTCCTACTTCTGGTTTGCTGCTGATGCTTTCAGTCTTAGCCACCTGGCTAAGGCAAGTTTGTTCTTTTGAGCCTCTGGTTGCTCATCTATTCCCATTGATCCAAGTTAGCACCTTAGGAGAATTTGCCCCAGAGAGCAGGGAGAGGGATTCGTGGCAAGGAGCCAAAGAGGTGTAAGCACAGACCCTCCCCTTAGGAAGTCCAGTTAGCCATTGCTGTCCTTTGGCACATTAGGGCTAGAAAGCGAGTAGTGGGAACAAGAGATGCTCTAACAATAAAGTTTCCTATTCCAGGCTTGCTCCAACTTACCCATAATGGGCACCAGGGTCGCCAGTTAAACTGAGCCAGGGCATCAGCAGGAAATAAAACTTACGACTTCACACTCAAAAGAGCCACAAACTCTTGTGTAAACTGAGGAAGTGAGCCAGCAGAAAACTGACAGAGCCAGCAAGGTCTATTCCTCAAGAGAGAGTGTTTCTAGAAAGAAATTCAAATGTGATAAAATTGAAGGAAAATATGCCAGTTGGGGAACGCAAAATCCATTCCTTCTACCTGTGGCTCCCCCGAGCCATCCACTCCCTGGCCTCTGCAGCAGCGCTGCATACCTTTCTTCTGCAAGGCAGTAAGAGCTTGGCACAACTCAAATCCTAGAGTGAGTTTTTAGGGCGGGCAGCATTGTTGCTACCTACAAACTGCCTACTTTTAACAAGCAGCCAATGAACTATGACAGGCATGGAAAGCCCTCTGTGCCACGTGCAAAACTCCCATTGAAATAAGTAGGTGTTTCTGCCTTGAGAGAACTATAAATGGCCCCGATTTTCAACTTGAACTACCTCTGCTTCCAGCTTTGAAGAGATTCAGATTCAGGTCCGAACTTTCCTAAACGGAAAAGCTGATGCAGCCTTAACCTATGTAGTCATATGTGCCGGGGGGATGGGGAGGTGCTAAGGCGAGGATCATATTTTGCACTAGTAGCAACCGTCAGTATCTTTTGAACGACATGATGGCTCCAGCACCATCCTTCCTTTCCCACTTCGGATCATGGAGCTATATTCCTTTTGTCAAACATCCCTTTGCTTTATTTTCTGAGTGGATAAGTTGTTAAAATTAACATCGGAAAACGCTAGAAACACATGAAAAATATGAGGTGGACTGGGGTGGGGGGGAGCACCTTGAATTTGGAAGCGTGTGATTGCAGCACATAGTTATGTCTCTTAAAGGTGGCAGACACCCACTGGCAAAGACAACCTGCGAAGCATGCGAGAGGACAGTTGTCAAGGTAACTTGCATTGTGTGACTATGTAGAGATACCGCCGTAAACAGACGTACAAAACTAATGGAAGGTGGCAGCGCCTCTAACGGGCATGTCACTGCCGACATGGGTGTTAGCGATGGAACGACAAACGGGAACGAAAACTGTCACGCGTGTCATAGGGACTGTTCTCCAGAGGCAGAGCCCTCCACAAATGTTTGCAGTATGTTTTGGCTGGTGGAAGCATTTGTTTCATTCATCAGCATGAATCGACTGCTGGTGAAAGGTGCTGGACGGGTTGCCCTGGAACTCGAAGTCCTTGATTACATGATGTGTAATACAGATGTTGGCCATGTCAGGGTCTCCTGTGTTCAAGGAACGGAGCGAGCTGATGCAAGCTGAAAAAGCCCAACCAGCGTTTCTCCATCAATTTGCTGCAGTATTTAAGCTTTCACTTGAAGGGGGGGGAATCTAACCTTAGCTAAAATTTCCAAGGGGAGCTGAAAAAGTGGAGTCTTCCTGAGTCTACAGGACATTTCATCTCAAAGCGGTGTTAACTCCCAGCCCTGACATGAGCATGCTGTTGTCATCAGTTATCGTATAGCTGAGCAGAGCAAGAGGACCTGCCTGACTCTTTTCCTCCATCTAACTAAAGTTCAGTGGAGCTACAGCAGGGGTGGGCAATTATTTCCGACGGAGGGCCGCTTACCCAGTTTCGGCAGGCTGTGGAGGGCCGCATGGGTAGCCCTGTCCCTTGACAGGAGCCCCACCCCGTGGTCACCATCTTGGGACCAATCTCCCAGAGCCAGTGCCGGTCTGCAGCATGGGGCACTGGGCACGGGGTGAGGGAGGCACGCTGCCCCCTGGTCAGCTTTTCCCGGGGCCACATTTCCCCGGGGCTCCTCCCCTGTCCCCCCCTTCCCATTTACCTGCAGTTCCAGCTTGGGGCAGCTGCATGGTCCCAGGCCAGGAGCTCCTGCTGGGGCTTCCAGCTGTGGAGGCGGGGCCGGGTGGGCCCTGCTGCTGTGAGAGCCTGCCGGGCTTCCTCTGGGTCCTACTGCCCTTGACAGGAACCAAGGGCAGAGAAATATTAATTTTCTAAATTTTTTAGGGGCCCCACAGGCCGGATAGAATGGCCTTGCAAGCCGGATCTGGCCCACGGGGGCTGTATTTTGCCCACCCCTGGGCTACAGTGTGTAGGGTTGTGACAGCTGTTAAGTCCCTAGGTCTCTTGCACTGTATTAAGAAGTGAGGTTATCTTGGTTGCTTTATAATACAGGCTGCAGACTTGAAACATGCTTGGAAATGCGATCTAGTTTCACTGCAACTCAGGTGCCTCTGTATCCTCTGATGCAATGATGAAGTTTTGTAACTTTTTGCTAAAGCATTTCTCAGTAATGTCATCGCCCGGTCTGTCTGGGCCTCCCAGGACACCAGTGCGGTGTCCACAACAGGGTTGCATTTTAAGAGCTGTGTGTGCCTACCCCTTTTCTGCAGTGGTATATACTCCCATCCTGGTCCCACCTGTTGCTGTCCCACACGGTGCTACTCCATCATGTCCTATCCACCCTATCCAGGCCCTGTGGGGTCAGTCCAGAGTCCATTTAAATCTACTGGAATCTTTCTGTTGATCTTAAAAGGCTTGGGTGAAACCCAGAGTGAGTAACATGTCTAAGTTGGGAGCCCTTCTGCACAGCCTGTGGCGTTGTAGTAGTTCATTTAACAGAGTGCAGAAGGAAACGGTTGCTTGTTCATTCTCAGTACTCCTGCACATAGAGTAATCCTGTTTAAAAGCTAATTATTTTGTGGCCCCTGCCTGGAATGTGAAAATGTCACTGCCTAGACATGTGCACCATCACCCATACTCTACATAGGCTTGCAACGCTAGGAAATGTGTCCCTCCCCGAGTGGAGGCTGTGGGTCGCTGTAGCCCACGTAACCCCCCAATAGACATCCGTAACGTGGTGGGCTGAGCATGTGGTTGGGAAAGAGATCACGGGTCCTGGTCCCACCTCTGCGCAACGCACTGTATGGCCATCAGCACGGAAGTTTTCTCGCAGGTTTATATAGTTGTTAAAAGGTGCTTAGCCATTTTCACTGTGTTTCAAGAAGTCTGGATGTCCACAGTTGTGCAGATCACTTTAGACTTGACTTTTTCAAATGTGGTCCACTGAGCGCTTGCACGTGCTTTGTGAGTAATTGGCTGGTCCTGTGTTATGCCTCCTTGCTTCCACATGTCATGCTGCCTTAAGATAGCTAAAAACATATTGCTGCTATTATCCATTTTGCAACAGCATTTGCAGCGGCCTGGTAGGATGGGGGCTTCTGCTCTCCGAAGAACGTGCATGCAGTAAGAGCAGGAAACTTTGTGGCCAAAGTCCTTGAAAGCAAGAACTGTCATTTACCCTAAATTTGCACTGTAACTTGCCCGACTGCTGCAATCTGATCATCCTCTAGATGTTACTATGTTAAGAATAAATAGAGCAATATGAAAAATGAGAATCAAACTCTCTCAGCTTAATTTAATATCTGCCTCTCTCCTTGGTGGAGGATTTTCCCCCATCCGAGCTCTTGGTGGTTGTTACCAGCAGGTGGTGGTGTTCCCCACCAATGCCAAAATCATCAGACCCCTTGCCATTAGGTTGCTCTTTCTG
Organism: Caiman crocodilus; assembly: GCA_030014935.1. Lineage (NCBI taxonomy): Eukaryota > Metazoa > Chordata > Crocodylia > Alligatoridae > Caiman > Caiman crocodilus. The sequence goes on along the minus strand of JAGPOW010002118.1, from coordinate 3,851,855 downwards.
TTGGCTTTAGTACACATCCTAAATAATCAAGGGACTGCGGGCATCCGCAAATCGTCTCGCGTGACTGTGTCGGGAGGAACGGGTGTCACCCGTCTTGAAGCCATTGCCTGCTTCTCGAAAGCACCAGCAGGAGCAGGCAGGGAGAGCGGAGGACACGGAAAGGCGAGGGATTTTTGCTGTTGCTGCAGCAGGGAGGGAGAAGTTGGAAGGAGCCTGAAAGACAAATGTTACTAAAAATAAAACGTGTGGGCCTCGTACAACTCCCTGGTGTTTTATTAACTGAGCTGTCACATTCGCGCAGCGCACTGTTGAGCCGTAATCCCTGTTAATTAGTGGCGCAGGCTGATGGCCGAGAGCTCGCTGGAAAAGGGCAGCGCGGGGGGCTCATTACCACAGCTGTTTCCTGTGCTGGTTTTTGCCCCTTCTGTGACAGCTGCTTCATGCAGCTTGCTTGGGGCTGCGTGTTTTCCAAAGCGGCTTGGAGAAGTTGTGCGCCAGACCAGAAACCATAGCCCTCTCCTCCCCCACTCCAAGAAAAATACAGACAGCTCCTTAGAAACTGGCTCTGCATCGCCCCTCAGATGGAAAAAAGCTAGAAGAGGTGATCATAAAAAAAAAAGTAGGGGGTGGCTGGAAGAATTTAGGAGCTGCCAGACACTGAGTAGGTGCATCTCGGCACCTTAAGGAAAATGCTGAAAGCGCCCCGTGCTAGGAGGGTACTGGCCAGAGGTGGGTATCGTCCCTCTGCGCTCGCCAGAGCTGGCTAGGCAATAACGTGAAACCCAACAGCTGGCTGCGGGCTGGGACTCTGGCACCTAAGGTTCCTAATTGTGTGTTTCTCGTCCTTGCAGATGTTTGTTATTGAGAAGATTGAGGGCATCCACTGCAGCCTGCATGACTTCGGTATCACGGGATCCACCTATGCCCCAGAAGGGCAGATGTGAGTACCAGCACCGGGAAGGGGCAGAGCTGTTAGCAGTGCCCTGGGTGGTTGGCCCCAGGTATTTTCCGTTGAATTGGTTTTCTTCACGTGGAGAGTCCTCCAGGCACGAGTGGAGCGTGCTGATTTCATTCGACTGAAGTGAAAATGTGGCCTTGAAGTCAGATAAATGAGAAGGGTGAGCTGGTGGTTGATTTACTGGACTGGGACCTGGGAAACTTGCCTTCATTTCCCAGTTTTGCCACTCACTCGCTGCATTTTGGGCAAATCACTTATCTCCCTGTGCCTCTGTTCCCCATCTGTAAAATAAGGGTAATGCCTACTTATTTCTCCAGTCTCCTAACTCTTGCCTAATTAGATTATAAGATGTTTTGGGTCAAGGACTCGCTCTTCCAGAGTGTGTGCAGCACTGAACTCAATGGGACTCAGTTGGGGCCTCTAAACACTGCCATAACTAATAATAAAATGACTTAGCTGATGACCCATAGAGGTTAGCATAGCAGGAAACATGAAGTGGTAAGGAAATAATTTAATAATACATGAGCTTTTCATAGTATGTGGGATTATATTATTGCTCTAAATTTCTGAGGTTAACAAAGTTACAGTAACAGTCGGTCACTGCTGCTCTCATCAGTACCTGGGGCAAAGTGAAAAAGGCAGCCTCTGTTTGATTTGGGGACAGCCTGGTCTAAGAGCAGACTGATCATCACCGGCCTGCATTCCCTTTTTGAGTACGTATGTTGTGATATGTGGTTAAAGGCCATAAATCCCCAGAGACGCTTGCAAAATGCAAAGATCTAGGTGCTGTCAACAAAGGACGCTCGAGAGGACATTGTATGGGCTCCCGGAGATTGTTAATTTAGACCAGCATTGACGTAAAAGGGATTTAACATGTGCTTAGAGGTAAACACAGGCTTTACTGAATCATGGCCTAGGAGTAGAGTTACTGGAGTCTTCAGGATGCCTTTTATAATGGGGTTTAGAAGGGGTCATTTTTTTTCCTCGGTACTTAAATTTATTTCCCATGTCCTGGGGAGAGAGAACTGGCAGTTGTGTAAGCGTTTGTGCCAAAAACATTTTTTAGATGCTGCTTCTCTAAGAAGCTCCAAATCCTCCTCTGCAGCACTCTTGCAGCCTTATGTAGAAGCATGCTCATTAGATGAAACTCCTTTGTCTTCGTCATCATTGACCGTGTGGTCTAAAGGGCAGTTCAGCATCATCGAGTTGTAGACTATTTAGTGTTTTCCAGGGTGCACCATGAGGAGGCAGCCTACATGACACCCCTGGCTTTGTGATCATTGTATCATCAGAAGCTTAAAAAAAATGAGATCAAACTAGTTATCCCTACATCTTTGCCCCACCTTATTTTCTCCTTTGAACATGACATTATTAGGTTCCTCAGTGTTGCAGTCGTCTGCATGCAAGCGTGCTGTAATTGCCCACTTCCTGAGATGGTATCAATAACTTCTGTATATTGGGTGGAATTTACCCCAGTGCAGTAAACCAGCTACAGTGACATGAGTCCCCTGTTAGTGGCTTAGGTGGACATAAGGAATTGGACTGAGATGAGTTGCACTGATGAGATCTAACAGTCATTAAGTCTAATAAGGCCCCACGAGGAATCTTGCTTGTACTCGGGGGCTATGAAGAGTTGCAGCATGGAGGTGAAAGCAGCTCTCGTCTCAGAGTCGTAACACCCGATTCATCAGTGTTGTTGCTTGCATCTGCCTGCTATGCATGGTGCATGTCATGCTGTGGGAAGTGAGTCGTCTTGCATTTCATCACATCGGGCAGCATAACGTGGCCTGACTAGCCTAATCTGTCACCAAGTGAGACAGATTCATAATGCAAGCTTCAGTGGCAACATGTTCCTAAATTTATTTAAGAGGTGTGAAATGGATTCCTACACATTCTTTGCCTTCATCCTTAAGCCGGGCATAGTCAACTGCTTGGAGGATAAGGCCAAATGAAAATGTTATCTTGTTGGTAGCTTAGGTTCAGCAGGGGAGGGTAATACCCCATGTTCTGGGAGGGGAACTAGCACAGAGTTCACCAGACTCCCAGTAGACCTGTCCCACTGCAGCTTGTTTAGTGTAAAACCTGAGCAGGGCTTCCTAAGGACATCTCTTACTTGGACCTAATCTGGAGGGGATCCCCACGTGTGTGTTTGGGAACCTACTCGCTGCTTAGGGAAGGCATTTGGTGTGTTTGGGGGCAGTCTGCATTAAATGAGAAGTGGGTGAAGCAGGAGGTAAATTTAGGAACTTAGGAAAGGCGCAGAGGTGGTTAAAGTACCAGAGTGGGAACCAGATGTTCCTCCTGGGGAATTTTACTCCGCAACCACAAGCAAGTGGCCTTAAACTGCCTTTTTCCCTTCTCTGTAAAATGACTATAACTCATTCTCGGCTGGCAGGTTGAGTTCATTAATATCTATAAAGCAACCGAGATTCTTGGATTGAAATCTTCATGAAAAAATGATCCAGGACCTCGTCTGGTGCAAATCAGTGTAGCATGATGAACTTCAAAGAGGCTGTGCTGATGATGCCCTCTGAGAGCCTGATCTTGCATAGCTAATAACCTCTTAAATTGCAAGAGCTATTTTAGGTTTCAGGGACCTGGCCATGCCCAGACCCTCTGATGGGAAGCAGCCCTTTGGGGTGAGTGCTGTTCTTTGTTTTTGTCTTTTCTGAGCCCTTTCTTCCCAGCTTGTTGTTGCTGTGAGTTGGGGAACACCCCTCCCCCGTTCCATTAATAAAATCTTAATTTAATGCACAAAATCCACCTCTTCCCTCCTTGCACTGTGTGGAATTGAATCCTTTGAGCATCGGCTTTCTAACCAAACACAGGGTTGGTGCTATGAGGTTTTCTCTTGTTGTGTGCACCATGCTGATTATATGCTTTTGTGGCTGTTCTGTGTGTTGTCTGCCGAAACATGACAATCTCTTCCCTAGCTCCTAAAAATACTCCCGAAATGTTGTTCTAAATCTTTCTGTTGCTAAAGTGACTCTTGGATTCCAATCCTCAACCTGGGCATAATGACTTTCTTTAGAGATGGACCTCTCTGGTCTTTCCCATGTCAGAGCAATCGGACACGTGGGCCTGAATCTTCCCTCCAATCAGTCTGAAATGCCTGCAGCTCTTCAGAAGAGAAAAAAATTAGTGAAAGGGTTTAGTTTGCCGTATATAATCCATAGTCAGAAGCAACATAGAAGGATGGAAGGTAATTCACTTTTTCCATGGGTAGCCATCTGTTCCAGCTACTTTTGGTAAGATAAATGTAGATAAATCCAAGTGCATTTTTATTGGATTACTTTACAAGTGTTCATCAAACTTTAGCACATCAACCCACTTCACTCTGTGCAGGAGAAAACAAGTATTAATTATTTGTATTCTAGTAGTCTCTAAAGGCCCTAGCTGAGGCTAGAGCCTTATCAGCACTGATTGCTGGGGATATACAACTAGAGACAGTCCCTGTCCCAAAGAGCTTGCAATCTAAGCGGGCAGGAGAACTGGAGAAAGGCAGCCTGACAGATGGGGAGCATATAAAGGCACAGAGTAAGTGTCTTGTCCAAAGTCCACAGGGAATCTGTGGCAGAGCCAGGATCTGAACCCAGCTCTCTTGAGCCCAAGCCCTTAGTCAGCCTTCCTCCCGCGTAAGGGAGCAATCAATCCTGCTTCTAAGAACGTGGTTTCCTACCAGGAGCGTCCACGATGTACAGAAGTTTTTTTGAGAAGTAAGAACGAGAGCAGAAGTCACTTGGGAAAATGTTTAATCACTGTCTGAGGACGAGTTGCTGTGGTGGGTTTCAGGTTGAGTACTTTTAGACGCGCGTGTATGTTTGAGGTTGGAGTTCACTTGTTTAATTCCCACAGCTGTTCTCCCTTATTCGTTACAAAGGAGGGCGAGTGTCCTCATTGTCCAAATGGTGAGACAGGGCGGCAGAGGGGGCACGTGGCCTGTCCTCGGTGTATCAGCAAGTCTGCTGCAGTACGACTGCTTGAATTTTAAATTGTCTTCAACGGTTTAAGAAATCTTTTAAGCCTCAACAAGTCATCCCGTCCTGTCCCATCGTCCCCCCCAGTCACTTCCTAAAACCTTATGAAACTAGGGCAGTCCCTCGTCCATCTGACTGGGAATCGCAGCCTCTGGCCAGTCTGGAGGCGGTGTCTAAACCGCATATCTTTTTGTCGCTGTGCAAACAGATTCTTCAAACTTTCTTGGCTCTTTCCTGCTTTCCACTCTTGAGCTCTAACAAGGGCTCCAGCATGTTCTTTCCATTGGGAAGAAGCAGTGGAATAAACTGATACTAATGAATATCTGACAAATTACTTTTCCAGCTAAGGGACGACCAGCTGAGCTTACGCAGCCCTAACCTTACCTCTGCTTGAGTTAGAATCACTTGCCTGTTTCCCCTGAAGTCCTTTAACCATAATGCAGCAGCTTGGCTCAAACGAGAAGTGGCGTTTGGTTCCTTAAATGGTAATTGTTCAGGGCCATAACGAATGTATTTCTGTTGTTGCGTTTGCCTCTCGCTCCTGGTCATTGGCTATTAAATACCGCGAAGAAATTTAGGGTCCTAAAAGTCACTCTGGTCCTTGTTTCCCAATAGGGAGCATCTGCATGCTCTTTCCTTCCGTTGCGAGCTTGCTGCCCCACACGAGATGAATCGGTTATCTCTCTAGATCCCACCTAGTAGTACCTCTCCCCCCCCCCCCCCCCAAAATGATAAATAGCTGGAATCCTTGCTGATCGTCTCATCGCAGAAACTTGGATTAACATTGAACCTAACAGAATGAGCCTTTTCTATTGCAGCGCCTTTCAGTGATTGATTTTTAGACTATTCTGACTATTAATGAGCTATACTTCGTGACAGTTGTTTTGTGATAGCTGCTATTTGGCTCCATTTTATGGAGGAGGGAATAGACACAAATGGATGATTTGTCTAAGGTTTTGTGGCAAGTCAGTCGCAACAAAGAAGTAAGGACAGTGCTGCTCGTGACAGGTTTTGGAAAAAAAAAGGGGGGGGGGAATAAAAATGAGATGAAATGCTATCTGCCTGTCAAACAGGAGACCAGCTCTTCACCACAGGTTCTCTGAAGACAATAAGGAGTCTCCGGTATAGGTGAGATCACCCTGAAGAGCTGACAGACGGAGACTGGCGTTTCTGCAGCGATCAGTTGGAGAAAAGACACGGAGGAGTGTTTGCTCTGTTGCTTTCCTGCTTTTTCTCCCCTGCTTCGTTTGAGTTGGCAAAACCAGCCTGCTGCATCCATTTTGATGGAAACGCGATCTTATTTTCCGCGCGATCTTGTATCCTCTCCGTGCGGTCAGATTTTTCTGTTTGCACCAAGATCCAAGGCCCCGTGTAGATGGGAGGTGCACGTACGCCTCTCAAGGGACAGTTCTGCCCTGATCTGCTTAACTAGGTATGACAGTACAGGAGGGGAAGGAAGACCCGGGGACAGGTGTCCTGCTCAGTAGACCACGTTACCTCTACTCATGAACGCTTGGCACCAGCTCTCTGGGTGCAGGTTGAACTCGGCCACGTTCTGCCCGTTTAAACTTGCTCTGCTTCATGAAGTTCTTCTGCACTTCCCATCTCAAACAGCTGGGTAGTACAGTTATGTCTGTGTGGACAAAGCGCCGCAGCTGCTCTTCGGGAATGCGTGAGGTTGCTCCCGTGTATGGAATTTGTGAACCACCCGGGGCTCTTTTGGTGTACCTGGCATCCTACAAGTTCAAGTTATAATTGGGATGCAAAGCTGCTTGGACAGAACGTAAGAATATTTAACTCTCCACACATTCTGATTATAAAAACCCTTCCCACACCACACCCTTAATGTAGTTTGGAGCCCTTGGTGTTTCTCTAATTAGCCAAATGCTGCTGCATTGCAGCTGCATCTAGGCAAAGCCATTTATTAATGTCCCATCAAAGGGTACAGTTTGTTTCTTGCTTAGGAACAGCTAATTGAGAGCAGTCTTGATGCTTGTCATCTGTCCTTAAACGTTTCTCCGTGCACTGTTCTGCGGTAGGGAACTGGAGAAACTGCTTGGGGCTGGAATGGGAGGACTTTCTTTTCAGTCCTGGGCTCTGCTGCGTACATGCGGAAATCTCAAAACTCCTTGACAATGTCCCTAAATCTGTTTTCTGCTGCCTTTACCTTGTCTTTCCCCAACTCTCCATTTTAGCACCAACCTTTTCATTTTTTTCTAATCTAGGTCTGGTCCACTGGAATCGGTGGAAAAGACGGTAAACAAAAACCAGGTGGTTTAGGCCCTCTGTTTGTAACCTTCATCGGTCCCCTTTTGTAGTGGATCATATGGGGAATCCATTTGGCTGTGGCCTGCTCCCATTTTTCAGCAGGATGGCACAAATCCCCCTTGGTCACACCTATACCTTTGCGGTAAAATCAGGAAGATCCCAGCCCTGTGCTTTAGCTTTGTGACTGCTAGTCCCCTGTTGCAGGCTCTGCATTTTCACAGCGTTGCCCATCTGAAGTGTTACTGTAACTTGTTAAATTTTGAGGATACTGTTATTATAGTGGTTTGTTTTAATTGCAGCCTAAAAGATAACAAGCCGGTTCACTGTGGCCAGTATGACGGTCTGGTGGAATTAGCCACAATCTGCGCGCTCTGCAATGACTCCTCTTTGGATTATAACGAGGTGAGTGGGCTGGATCGTTATCATGTTTGTTGTCCTAACTGAACTTAGAAAAAGTGTAAGCTGTTC
>JAGPOW010002118.1:3782952-3842295 GCA_030014935.1 Caiman crocodilus | reverse complement strand
TTTGAAATTGAAAGTTTGTGTTCCTTTCTTTCCGGTCAGTCAAAGAAAGTCTATGAGAAGGTGGGAGAAGCAACCGAAACAGCCCTGACCTGCCTGGTGGAGAAGATGAATGTCTTCAACACTGATATCAGCAACCTCTCTAAGGTGGAAAGAACCAACGCCTGCAATTCTGTAAGTAGCGTGAGCGGACGCTCTGTGTGGTTCTTTTAGGGCTGGAGTAAGGAAGGGATGAAATAAGTGTGGAAGGTGGCTTAGATCCATACAGTAATTATTTTCCCAGAGCTACTGCTGGAGATGGGATCACGTTTTCCGACTCCCTGGGCCCTTAGGGGAAGTGGAATCCCAACATGTTAAGAAAACCTCTAGTCATTCTGGATGTCAAAATGTGACTAGTACTTGCTTGCTAGAAAGAGCAAAAGCAACTATCCACCTACCAGATGTCCCAGATTGACCTGCTAGTTACTCCTGAAAATGGTGTCTTAGGCTGTACAGTAGAACTGAGCTTTGCAAAGACATCGAGGGCATTTAGATGCCTTGATTCCCAAAAATTGTAGATTTGTAGACTATAAGGCAAGAAGGGACCACCTTGATTGATCATCTAGGCTAGGGTTCCTACAGACATTCAGGGCCCCACTCACAGGGCACTTCACATGAAGTGCCATGAATTAGAGACTCCCTGCTTCCCCCACGCGCAATTTTTATGTTCACCTGTGGGCCGGGGCAGGCTGGAGCCTATCTGCACCAGCTCCGGCCAGCAAGCGGGGGCACTCCAGCAGCCTCCAAGGAAGCTGCTGAACTGCCCCTCTCCCTAGCCCCTTTCCCCCTCCAGCTCCAGGGCTGTCAGTGGGGAGGGAAGGGGGGGAGGGAGCAACCAGCACAGTGCTGCCAACTTCTCCTTTTCCTTTCACCTCCTTGCCTTGTTGACAGCCCCATCCCCATACAAAAAAATGAATGCTGGAGGGAGCACAAGTTCCCTAAGGCACCCTGCTTTAGAGCACCTTAATCTAGTTACTTCACTTTACAAGGGTTAATTTTTCATGTGATTGGCCATTTTAAAAGCACTCTGCAGCCAGGCTCGTGTTAGTCGTGACTATAGAGCACTTTCAGGAGCCCAGTCATGCAAAAAATGGCACCTGTGTAAGCACGTCTAATTTAACCACCTGTATAAGAGATGCTATCATACGTCCCTCAATTAATTCCTGTTTGAACTAGAGCATCTCTCTGAGAGAATTTCAGACCTAGTTGGACAATTCCTACAGTGGAAGTTTTCTGCTGGCTAATGATGCTTGCTGTCAACAGTTACTGCCTTTGTTTTAAGCTTGAATTTGGCTAGCTTCAATTTCCACCTCTTGACTCTTGTTTGCCATCAGAATTGAAGAGCCCTCTATGGTCAAACTCCTGTTCTCCTTGTAGGTACAGAGGGACTGTGGTCAAGTCACCTTTCACTCTGTTTGGATAAGTTAAATAGATAAACTACCTTAAGTCTCTCATCAGACATGCTTTCCAGTCCAATTCATTCTCTTGTCTTATTTCTTGCAAGGTGCTGCTGGTCTGAATGATTTTAGTTGCTAAGCAGACACAGGCTGCATGCCAAATTTTCAGGACGGTGGCAAAACCGGTCCTTCACTAAGCCTAATTGGAAAATGTCTAGCCCAAGGCATCTGCAAAGATGTGTGGTATGCGATGGGAGGGGAAAAAAAGTATTTAAGAGCTTAACTCAGAACCTATTGACATCAGTGAATAGAGCTGGGGGCTTCAGCGTGTTTGGATCAAGCCCTAGCTATCATGATTGTATTGTACGGTGTAAATGGGAGAACACTATTCTTCCCATGCCCCCCAGTACTATGGTAGTTGCAGCTGGACAGAGTAATGTTTTGGAAGGACTTAAACACCACTGCTTTTTTTCCTTCCTGAATGGCCCAGCCTTACAATCTGTAGGAGCCTGCAACATACATAAAATGGGCTCTTTGGGATTTCAGACTCATTGGCGCACAGAACCAGGTATTAAATACAAGCTAGTGGACCATAGCTGATGTGGCGATCTGGGCTGGCGTGCACACACAAAAGTGCACGTGCACGTTGAGCTACTGTCACCATAATAGCAGAAGCTGAAAAACTGAGCTGGGCAATAATGGTTTGGCTTGAAATTTAAGGTATTTGTTGTATCCGGCGGTTCGTACCGGAGCTGGTAGAATGTTTTGAAATGCAGGGGCTGGTCCTGCTGAGGACCGAGTCTGCCGTAGTGTGGGAAGTAGTTTTAAAAGATGAGAGTCGGTGGCCCATCTGTTTGTTTGCTGCTAATTACTGAGTAGGTTCCTGTGCCATTGGATCTGGAGCATAAAGGTGAGAGCACCGGGATGTAGTTTCAGCTTGCGGGTAGCTAAAATTAGCTCAAAGTGAAAGTCCCCTTTGTTCTTCTTATTGTCACTATTACAGAACCACACCAGCTTCTGCATTTATTCCCCCCGCCCCCACCTCCCGTTCATACAACATGTTGACTAATCAGGCCAGTTACATGAAATCAAGAGGGGTCTGGCTATTGCTAGTCTCTTCCTTCACGTTTGATAAAGGTAACTGCTCCTCACAGCACTTGGCACGTCTCTCTCTACAGGTAATCAAGCAGCTGATGAAGAAAGAATACACCCTGGAGTTTTCCCGTGATCGCAAGTCCATGTCCGTCTATTGCACACCTGTCAGTTCCAGCCACAACTCTACTGGCAGCAAGATGTTTGTCAAGGTAATGGGGACAGACTGCCTCACCCAAAGCAGGAAGCGTCATGAGGGAGTTTGGCTATTTTACATACTGAGCAAGGGAGGCAAGGAGCTAGCATCCTCCTTGGGACGCTGTCGTGGTGATGTCCGAAGCGTCCCCAACCTGACTGAAAGCTAATGTAGTAATAACATTCTTCTTTCCATGCCTCTTTATGCAGCTGAAAGCAAGATATGGCCTTTAATATACTCAGAGAGGAGCAATAACGCTCGTCTCTGAGAGAAATTGCAACTTCATTTCTTTCAATACTGGTGTTTCCTAAATGGGTGCTTTGTATGTGTGCATGTCTTCAAATGGAAGATACGCTACACTGAGAGTTACTGAGGTCTTAATGGACTTCAGGACATCCTTGGGAGCGGACTCCCCCACAAGTGCAGTATAAATGGACTAGTTCACTCAGGAGCAAAAAGACACGGCTTCAAAAGTTTACTTTCAGTGCAGGAAAGCAGCCTCACTTCCCCTTTCGGTTGCTTGTGGTAGGTTATTTGGCATTTTGGGTTATCGGAGACGTTTATTCTCCCAGGCTCAACCTGGTGGAAAAATGTGCATCTCATTACCTTCCCTTGGCTCTTTCTCTAGTGGCCTGGAGCCTTGGCCTTATTATCCAACTGATACGGTTGGGGGTGGAGGAATCATTGCCGTACTGCAGTAACAGCCCAGCTGAAGTCGGATGGATTTCTACAAGTGTCCCAGTTTTGGGTGGGGGGGAAGCTTCACTGCATCCAAATATCTTAATGGCAGTCAGCTTGCTGTCAAAAAGGAAAGACATGCATTGGCTAAGAAGAGGCAGGTAGAAAGTCCCACTATTCCAGTAGTCTCCCAGTCCCATTGTGGGGAATACAGGTGCCTACCATTAAGGGCTCCTGGTTTGACCTCACCAACTGGGATGACAGGGCGACTTTGGTGTAATTATCACCTCTCGTGTTTTCAAGGACTGCAGTTGTATGCAGGCATGGGCTTTCTCATGTAGCCGGCACCGTCCGTGAACTTTCAGTGCACATCACCTCCCCTCCTGTACATACCCCTTCAGTTGCCTTCCATAGTCATTGCCTTTTCCCCTTTTGTTCACTACTTGATGAATCTAGGCAAAGTCTTCATGCTGGGAGCAATTGAATGCCTATATCACACAGCTTTGTTCTCAAGCTGCTTTCTACTTCCCTTCGGGGATCTCTCTTGATTTGAAAGTTGTTGGCAGCTAATGTAGAGAATCTCTGTCAGGCTCTGCTGTCTCCAGCTGCAACACCTTGCTGGCTCTCCCCTTCTCTCTGTTAATCTGCCATCTTTCGCAGGCAGTTTACTATCCTGTTATTCCCTTTAACTTCTTCACACTCTAACAGAGGTAGCCTGACAAATGGCCAAGTAGGAAACGGAGGTCTTGTCTCCCAAGCCAACACTAACAGCTGGGCTTTCCTTCCTTTCTTTCCTTCTGCCCCTTGTCTGTTCCCTCAGCAGGTGTTGATGAGCCATTGCTATGGCAGCACAGTTTTGTGGGTAGTTTTCCTGGCAGGTCTGGTCCTTGAGTTTTTCAAGTCACCAGGGAAAGCAGGAGGGAGAGAGGTGATTCATGATTGACTTAATCATTAAAGAGTCTTTGAGTGCAACTGGAGTCGTAGGTGCATCCCCTGTGGATCAGGAGTAAGAGTGACTTCATAGCCCATGAGAGCGTCAGGATTTCTCTGCGGTGGTTGCTGGGGGACCATCGGTCTCTACAAACTGGTATAGGAACGGGAGAGGCAACCTGGCCCATTGAGAGGAAGGGTTTGGTTTCTGTGCCTCCCCCCACTCTGCCACAGAGCTTGGACAAGTCATTTGGTCTCTCTTTGCCTCTAATTTGTAGACAGACATTTGCAAGTAAAGACAGGAACTGTATCTCGCTATAAATATAGAAAGCACCTACTGCAAGGGGGGTACGATTTATATGGAGGCTGCTAGATCCCATGGAAAAAAATATATATATATTTTTAAAGTATTTTCAAATAGCTTTCTCCTTTAGTCCTGAGTTTGGGACTCGGCAACAGGTGATTTCCCAAACAGCCTAAGCAGTGCAGAGCGCTCAGAAGAGAAGTTCTCAGTGGGAAGTTTGGATTCATTTTCTGTGGCATCAGTGGGGGAAAAGAGATGAACCTATGAGAAATGACGTCAAACTCTCTGTTCATATAACACCACTGCAGCCAATGTAGTGGCACCAGCAGATAATTTGCCCCGTTACATTTACTGGTTGGGCCTAGTTGCCATTCAAAAGATTGTTCAACATTTTCAGTACACTTTTTTTCAGGCTTTTTTTTCTTGAATGCATCCATGGAAGTCAAGAGATGCTCTAGGACTATTCTTACTCTGGACTTGTGGAAGATTTCCTCTTGTTTTTCCTACTTGGGGTTCATTTGGATACATTCTGTCTTCCTGGTCCATCAGGATCACAAGCATCTTGGTTGTGGCTCTGTAGGTTTGGCTTTAACCCACAGGGCCTGGTTTACGAAAGCATACTCGTTGGATGGAAAGCAGTGTCATTTTTACATTACATTTTACCGTAGCTTAAGAAGAACCGTGAAGGTGTACCTTACAATGCTCACTGAAACGGGGGGGAATGGTCACCGGTGCATAAGTAACTTAGTAACACAAGTCTCTTCAGAGTCCAGTGGAGAGCATCCTCCTTGGTCATTGAGACACTTGTGAGCACCCAAGTGCCAGAGTCCATATTTCCATCCACTTCTCAACTTAGTACTATGGTAGGGGTCACGTGTTTGTGAAGATATGCAAGTATGAAATGGGGCTGATTTCCCTCCCCACCCCTTGAAACTGGAGTCCTCAGTCTAGTCGCCTAAACGGAGTTCATCTTACCAGTCACCCGTTCGCAGAGCACATCATGCCTTAGGTGCTGAACTGGAAGCATTTAGTGGCCAACCTTTTCTTTAAAAACTAGTGGGATAATGCCACCTAGAGGAAACAAAGGCATTAAGACAACTGAATTGCAAGTGCCAGCATGGTAGGAATAGCTTCAGGAGAGCTACGCTTGGGGGTTTGCTACGTACAGTAAATGTTTTCCTCTTTCCCCAAACATTCGGTGGCCCAGTGTTCGCTGCCTGCAATGAGAACAGCGTGCCATTAATAGCTCGGCTACTTTAAGATTGGCTACAGCTGATCGCTAGGAGAATTTTCACTCGGTAGCGCTTTGCTTAAGACTTGTCGTGAAAGGCTGTCTGTAACGAAGACATCCGTGTGGGGATCGTTCCCGATTAAAATTTGGTGCAGAGCTGCCCAGCTTTTGGCTAGCTGGGGGCCCCCTATGACTCTTCCCCTACCACTTCGGCAGCCAGACTTCCCCCTCCTGGCTGCGTGCACCACATGAGCTGTCCCCCGTCCTCCACTGCACATGCAACACCTTCCTCCCACTACATGCACAGCAGTGGCAGCTCATCACTGCCCTGCGCCAGCCACATGAGCCGTGCAGGCAGTCCCCTTGCCCTTTCCTCTTGGGCCGTGCACACCACCTGTTGCAGACAACCCTCCTTTGCCTCATGCTCAGCTTGGGCGCTCCAGTCCCCTCCCAGGTGCCAGGGCAGGGGGAGTAGAGGATTCATTCCAGCTGGACAAGGGCTGATGGGCAGCCAGGCAAGAGCCAACGGGCCACAGGCAGCTTGCAGGCCACTAGGTGGACAGTCCTAATTTGGTGGATTAAGCTAATTTAGAATACGGTGCTTTTCCAGAACAGAAGCACACAGGTCTGCCTGTTTTGTTTTGTCCTCTGAATGAGTTGCTCTGTGTAGACGAGCACCTTTTCTTCTTCGCAGGGAGCCCCTGAAAGTGTGATCGAACGCTGCAACTATGTCCGCATCGGCACCAGCCGGGTTCCTCTCACGCCTTCTGCCAAGGAGAAGATATTATCCAGAATCCGGGAGTGGGGAACGGGCATTGACACCCTGCGCTGCCTCGCTTTGGCCACTCGGGACAGTCCTATTAAGAAGGAGGATATACAATTGGATGACTCCACCAAATTCATCAATTATGAGGTAAGGGAGGATTAAAAGTGACCACGTGAGGTAGGGCCTGGGAAACGCATAGTAGGCACCTGCTGGGTTTCCTCTTTCAGGTGTCCTTTCAGAGCAGTTGCTGAAGAAGCGGAAGAAGGATGATGTCCAGCCCCATATAAAAGGTTTAACTCCAAGCTTGGGAATCATTTCCTTCATATCTTACATGATTTACTGTGCTTTCTCATTTACATCCATGTCCCTCCCAAGAACAGATCATGCTGACTGCAACTACATTTTTTTTCCCCTGCTGGGTTTTCATCCTAATTTCCAAATGCCCCAGTGGAAGTTTGAGCCCAAGCTGCCAGCAGTAACGGTACAACAGACATCAGTCGCAATGCTTAGACTTGTGTTCAGCAAAGCACCCAGGTGTGTGCTAAGTTGTCAGTAAGCCCTTTGTGCCCCGAGGAGGTGATCGGGTAGTATGGTGAAGAGCACAGCATAGGAACCTGAACAGAATATATTAAACCTGGAATTAGTAGAAACTAGCTGAACTGTGCAGTCGAGGTTTGCACAATGGGTAACAAATCTGGAGTATAACTGAGCTATTTTAAATTAAACACAGTACATTTTAGGGTCTGTGTATGCGCCTGTTGGAGTCGGTAGGAGTTTTCCCATTGACTTTGCTTGGAACAGGATTAGGCCCTTAGCAAAACTTACCAGCCTCCTAGACTTAACCTTTTAAGGGGTGAATTAAAGGCAGGAAGAGCAAATAAGGGTCCATTCCCATAGAGGGGAGGAGGAGGAGGGGGCATACGAAAGTTCATGTGTGTCTGTTTCTCTTGCCCTCAGACTAACCTAACCTTTGTGGGCTGTGTGGGGATGCTGGACCCTCCCCGCAAGGAGGTGACTTCATCCATTGAGATGTGCAGAAAAGCTGGCATCCGAGTCATCATGATCACGGGGGACAACAAGGGGACAGCTGTGGCCATCTGCCGGAGAATCGGGATCTTCTCGGAGACTGAGGATGTGACGGATAAGGCCTACACCGGAAGGGAGTTTGACGATCTTTCCCCAGAGGCTCAGCGTGAGGCCTGCTATTCAGCTCGCTGCTTTGCACGAGTTGAACCTGCTCATAAATCCAAGATAATTGAATACCTGCAGTCTTTCGATGAAATTACAGCTATGGTGAGTCCGTACATGGAGTGCCTCTCCTGGGTTGGCTCTTGTTGGTCATTTATAGGTGTCATTTAGGAGCAGAATGCCATCCCTCTTGGCCACGACAGAGACTGCAAGGTGAAGTGGTCCAGATCATAGTCTGAGCTGGAGGTTTGGAGCAAGGTCCGCTAGTTAAGAGCAGGGATTTGGAAGTCATGCGTAATCTTGAGTAAAATGTATTTTCCCACATTTTGGGAAAATCCCACTAGGTAACAATAGTTCCCTACATCATAGAGCTGCCGTGAAACTGACTGTGGATAAAGCACTTTGTGAATGTTTGAAAAGCTCCTGAAGACAGGCCAACTATATGATTACTGTACCGTAATGGTCAAAAAAGTAATCCTTAGGTGCAAGTCCTGCCGTCAAATACGTGTGCAAAAGAATGTCATCCAGGTGCAATTCCAATGCAAAATGGACGCTCTTCCTTTTGTCTAAATCTTGGTCTCATGCTTGGGCTGTCTTCTATAAAATGCCTGTCCTTTAACAAAGCACTCTCACTTTGTCTAGACTGGAGATGGAGTCAATGATGCCCCTGCCCTGAAGAAGGCTGAGATTGGAATAGCTATGGGGTCTGGCACAGCTGTGGCCAAGTCAGCGGCAGAGATGGTGCTATCTGATGATAACTTTTCCACCATAGTGTCTGCTGTTGAGGAAGGCAGAGCCATCTACAACAACATGAAGCAATTCATCCGCTACCTTATCTCCTCAAATGTTGGCGAGGTTGTTTGGTAAGGCTTGTCCTTCCCACTTCTCTCTAGGACAGTAGAATGAAAAAGGATGGGTAAAAGAGCAGAAGTGTGTTTTCCAATATTCAGAAATCCCCTCAGGTTGAACCTGCTATTGGTATAAATCTGCATAGCATCTCTACTGGAGTTGCACCAGTAGAGTGTGTGACTTCTGCTTCAATTAAATTGCACTGATATTTTCATTCATGGTTTTACACCCCTTCTTGGCTGCCAGCCAGCATTTGCTTCACTAGGGTATCTGAGCTCATGAGTTACAGTAATTTCTATTTGACTACAGTATAGGGAGCCTTATGACATGTTTATGGTTAAATTCAATACTATAGTATGGCCAGCATACTGGTATTTAAATGACAGGTTGCCTTTATCTTGCTCTGAGCTCATCATTACACAGCTCCAGTGATGCACGTGCAGCCTCCTATGTCTGATGCAGCAAGACTACATTATAACCCCCGCAGGTCCGCCCACTGCAAATAGTTTCCTGACAAAGGGCCTTTTCAACAAATTATGTTCTGCAACAGTCTTGACCCCCCACTCCCTTTGATATTCATTTTGGCAATCCCTCATGCTAGAGAATTCAGCAGGATCATTTCAGCTACCGACTAGAAAAAATACTGCAGCTTATCTGCCGTACAAGGAACTGTATATGAAGTTGAGTCCTTGCCACCAAAGTGGGTTTAGACTGCAAAGTTCAAGTGTGGGTTTCAGTCTCTCCAAGGAGCTGGGTGGCTAAAGCCGAATGTCTTGGATCCTGCAAAATCCGAACCTGGATTTGGATTTTAAATTGTGCCAATTCTTAGGGGCATTTTACACCCTGGGATTTGGTTTCATTCATCTGTAGTTGTACCAGGTGCATTCCCATGTCTCCATAGGATGCAGATAACCAGCCATGTCTATGTGTCTTTCAATTGAAGCATCTTCCTGACCGCTATCCTGGGATTGCCTGAAGCTCTGATCCCAGTCCAGCTGTTGTGGGTGAACTTGGTGACTGATGGGCTCCCTGCCACTGCTCTGGGATTCAACCCCCCTGACCTAGACATCATGGATAAACTTCCCCGCAACCCCAGGGAGCCTCTCATCAGTGGCTGGCTTTTCTTTCGCTACCTTGCCATTGGAGGTGAGAGGCTGTGGCTGCAGATTGTGCTGTGAATGGCTTCAGCTTGTGTAAAGTGACTGCAAACCTGCTTATCTCAGGAGTGTGGTCTTCACTGAGATCACCAGAACAGGCAGTGGAAGACAGTCCTGTTGCCAGTTCAGAGAGGTGTAATACCCAAAGCAGATCTATTACTTATTTCAGACTGGAGCTTTCAGACAGCAGAGGCAGCTCCCCCAAGGATCGTTCCCTGCCGAGACCCAGTGCAGGAAAAGGGTATATTAATCCCAGTCTGCTCTTTCTGGACATCAAGCCAAAACTGTGGTAGATAATTTACACTGAGCTTTAGTTCGTGTAGCCTAAGATACTGCTGCTCTGAGAGCAGAAATTTCATTCTCTGATGAATGATCAGCGTGACGAAATCATTAGCGAAGCTTAACCGCACTTTATCGTGCATCAGCAGGTGCATGACAAATAGAACCAAGGAGGCGATACTTCCCCCTGTGCAGCTTTGGTCAGACCGCAGTTGGAGTGCTGCGTCCAGTTTTGGGCGCCATACTTTTAAAAGGATGTGGATAACCTCGAGAAGGTCCAGAGGAGGAGGGTTTGCAGGCCAAGCTGTCCAAGGAGAGACTAAGAGACCCGAACCTCTTCAGCCTCTGCAAGAGAAGGCTGAGAGGTGATCTCGTGGCCGCCTACACATTCACTGGGGGGGCTCGGCAAGGAATCGGAGATGCTCCGTTCACCAGGGCGCCTCTTGGGGTAACAAGGAACAATGGTCACAAACTGACAGCGAGCAGATTTAGGCTAGATATCAGAAAAAGCTTCTTCACGGTAAGGGTGACCAAAATTTGGAGTGGACTTCCAAGGGAGGTGGTGCTCTCCCCTACCTTGGGGGGCTTTAAGAGAAGGCTGGATAGGCATCTAGCTGAGGCCGTCTGACCCCGGCACTCTTTCCTGCCCAGGCAGGGGGTCGGACTTGATGATCTGTTGAGGTCCCTTCCAACCCTAACATCTATGAATCTGAGAGACATGACTTTGGGATAAAACCAATGGTGCTTGCTGTCCTCAGGGGGAAAAAAAGTAGAACCCTCTGCGTTGTGCTAGTGAGCAGCACAGCGAATGGGGAAGCGTATGATAAATCCAGTGCTTTATAGTTTCACAGCTGGCTTTCTCTTTGGTTGCAGTATATGTCGGCCTGGCAACAGTGGGGGCAGCTACCTGGTGGTTTCTGTATGATGCTGAAGGGCCTCAAGTTACCTTCTACCAGCTGGTATGTTATGGGTGAGGAGGGTGAAGAAGGGAAGGGTTTGGTTTGTGTGGGGGTCTTTTATTGTTCCCAGCACACTTCTGTTTAGCTCTCACTGGGCTATCGCCCACAGCCTTCAAAGGAGAAAAGACTTCTTTCCAACCTTCCCTGCTATCTTTCTTTTTTTTCCTTCAGGTTTAAAACTTTATTAGAAAATGTTAAAAACTGTAGTTATTTTTGACTTTGGAGAATTGAAAGAGAATATAGGACCTTGGGCACAGTAGCTACGTGGATACGTAGCTGGTACATGTTGATGCAATCTAAAACACCCCGTTTAGTCACGCAGCAAACGTTAGCCCAAGGTAAAAGGGTTAAAAAGCTCCAATGCTGTGCTATGATAGGTGGTAAGAGTGGTAAGACCCTGCACATGGTAACTACGTTGGTAGAGCTGTAAGGTGGCAAGACATTTTTAGATGGTGGTGTTAGCATGCAGCATACCATTCCTGGCATAGGGAGTATTCAGAGTTGTACAGTTGCTGGTGTTGGGAATATTCATTTTGAAACCTTCTCAAATCACCAGTGAACTGTGTATTAAAACAAATGTCTCCATCAGAGCGACATTCCCCACTTCCCTTGTACTGGCTGATCAGCACTGAGGGCTGTACCCAAAGACATGAGGCTAAAAGCAGATGTCATTTAATCTAGGGCTGATTTGTCCCAGGCTTTGATCCAGTCAAAACAGGGAGAGGATAGTCATTTACACACACAGTTCAAAGGGCAATGAACTCAGATTACCCGCTATAGTTTCCCCAGCAAGGTGTTTAATTCAGCTACTTCACAGGGACTAACATGGGACGGTACTGTTGACAGTCTGTAGGATCCCAGGAGAAATCTCTTTTTAATCGAAGAGGCATTTCTAATCGCTTGCGTGTCCTCCAGGTGGGAAGCTCACTGCTGTGCTCGCCATCCACATCGCTGGGGTAGCCCTAGGATCGATTCTAGGGAAGGCAGCAAGAACTGAAGTTAACTCTTAATCCCCGTCACTCTTGTCAGGTGGGGGGAGGTAAAACTTTCCTTGCAGAGAAAATATTTTAAGCCCCTTTAAGTAAATCAGTTATTACCTTGTATGCGGAAGATGTTAAAGAGATCCCCTCACCAGATCCACTCCTCGCTAGGGACAGGTCAGTGGAGTTGACACAAATTGAGGTTACAGCCGATGGGGTCATAGGGGAAATTGATAAAGTAAACGTTAGCAAATCACTAGTACCCGATGGCATTCACTTAAGGTCAGGAAGGAGCTCAGATCAGCAATTGATGAGCTCTTAACTGTAGCATGCAACCTATCGCTAAAAACAGCCACGGTAGCAGAGGACTGGAGGGTTGCCATTGTGACTACAAGATTTAAAAAAGGCTCTAGAGGCGACACAGGGACCTGGAAACTTAGTAGAAACAATAGTAATAATAATAGTAATTTGTTCAGCACACGAACATGGCTTGCTGGGGAGGAGTCCAAGGGAAATCATGCCTACTAGAGTTGGCTGAGGGTGTCGAAAAGCAGGTGGATCCAAGTGGTCCAATTGACGAGGTATATTTGGACTCCGAAAAAGATCTTTGATACAGGCCCCCATCAGAGGCTCTTAACTAAGTTGGGTAGTCACAGGATTACAAGCAATGTACACTTCTGGATTAGAAACGGGCTCAAAATGGAAAACAGTATAAATGGTCAGTTTTTCGGATGGAAAGAAGTAAACAGCAGGGTCCTCCAGGGATCTGTTTTGGGGTCAGTGCTGTTTACCATGTTCATTAATGATGTGGAAAAGGGGGTGAGTGGATGACAAAATTTTTCAAAGTGGTAAAGACCAAGGCAGACTGAGGAACTGCAGAAGGATCTGGCACAACGGAGCAAATGGGCAACTAACAAACAGATGAACCTGAGTGTAGATAAGGGTAAAGTGATGCACCTGGGCAAAAATAACCCAAACTATTCCTGTACTACGATGGGCTCTACATTAGCTGTCATCACAGAAGAAAGAGATTTGAGAGATAATACAGAAGGCACAGAGAAGGGCAGAGGATGATTAGTGGTACGGAGGGGCTTCCATATGAGGAGAGACTAAAGAGGCTAGGCCTACCCAGGGTGGGGTGAACATGATAAAGGTTTACAAGACACTACATGGTGCAGGGGAAGTAAATGGGGATTTATGATTCGCTCTCTCTTGCAATACAAAAGCTAGAGGTCACACAATGACATTAGTAGGTTTTAAACTGACAAAAGGAAGTTCCTGTTTATACAGCATGTAATTAAAGTGAGGACCTCATTGCCACCAGATGTGGAACCTGACGGTTTAGCCAGAATCAACAATTCTTGGAGGAAAGAGGTGTCTGTAGCTATTGAGCTCGAGAATTAAGGATACAGCCTCTGAATTAAAACTTCCTAGACCTTAAATGTTAGATGCTGCAAGTAAGAGAGGATCACTGGGGGGAAAAAAAACCCTGGCCATGCCCAGTTCACTGTCCCTTTCAGCTGCTTCTTTCTGCCACCGTGTCACCCATCTTACATGGGTAAGGTGGACCTATGGTCTGACCCAGTAAATGGCCATTCTTATGTATTTAGTGCATCTAGTGCCAGAATAACTACTGTGGAGACTGGTTACTATTACATTCGTTGCATCAGCATTTAAAATTGTAACCAAGACCAAGGCCCTGCTGTGCCAGGTGCAGTACTAAATCATGGGAGGAGACAATCCTGGCCTCAAAGCATGTACTGTCAAAACAAGCAGGACCTACCCAAGGCAGGAAGGGAAGGAGCAGCACAGAGAGGAGATTAGCTTGCTCAGCGGGTCAGAAACAGAGCCCTCGTCTCTTGGCTTTGGAGCCATAAGACTAGCAAGGGTTCCTGTAGATGAGTTGGAGTTTAGTTTTCTGCAGACTTCATTAGTTCTCTTCTGTAAGCTGAGTTTGCATTTCTCTTGCCCTTGCTGCCCATGCTGTGGCTTTCAACAAGTCTGTGGGTAATACTATTTGCTGTGATAGATATTGTTTTTTTTAACAGAGACCCTTGTCCACTTGGAACCGAATTGAAACCACGCATTAATTTCCCATAGACAACCTAGCTGCTGTGACATGATCTGTACTGTCATAGGCTGGAGCCAAACCAGAAGATGATTTGCTTCAGATGCTAACTGGTCCCCCTCATCCAAGGGCTAGTTAATGGATCCCCTGATAGTTGAGAGTCATTCCCGCAGGGGCCTGATATTTTTGCCCATTTCATGGCTTTCCTGCAGCCACCAGGAAAGTGAGTTTGCTCTGCAGGGTAACCATTTACTTGGTGTTTCTTGTGCCAACAGAGAAACTTCATGAGATGCACAGAAGACAACCCCATCTTTGAAGGATTCGACTGTGAAATCTTTGAGTCTCGTTACCCAACCACTATGGCACTGTCTGTGCTAGTGACAATTGAGATGTGCAATGCTCTGAACAGGTGTGGTATGTTCAGGAACGTCAGATCTTGAAGCAACGCCATCTACGCCAACTATGTTTATTCTCAGCAGAGATGCCAGTGTGAATGCATGTCGTTCTCCAAGATCCAGTTTAGCAATTTGGCAGTGTCTGGGCCCATCTGAGCTGGAGTGTTCAAGTTCAAAATTAATTCAGGCCTAAGGTCCTGGCTTAGATCAGAGGATACTGAAATTTCTACCAGCATATAGGTCCCCTGGTAGCTTAGGGGCTAAACAAGATGGGATCAGAGCTTTGTATTGGAGGTCCTTGGTTCATCCCTGTAAGGCATATTTTGAGTTTGTACTTGCACCTGTCCAATAAAATTGGGAATTCACTGCAAAAAGTGTGATTTCAGCCACGTCACAGTGAATCCACTGAAGTATTTATGTATTTCACTTGAAAGTCTTTATTTCTACTGACTAGAAGAGCTAAAGGGTATATTGATTGAACCAAGGTACTCTTGTAAGGATTAGGGATATTTCACAGTTTATTTGAGCCAACACCTTCTTCTTTGCTTTCATAGTGTGTCTGAAAACCAGTCGTTGCTGAGGATGCCGCCATGGCTGAACCTCTGGCTTCTCGGGGCTATCATCATGTCCATGGCACTGCACTTCTTCATTCTTTATGTGAAGCCTATGCCTGTAAGTGATACCACTGGCCCAGTGCATGGGGTTGTGCTTTTGATAATGCCTTTCCAGGGGCTATCTTTAGGTTTTGTGTGTTTCAGTGAGATTTCCCCAAAGGCAGAACTTTTCGAGGTTGTTTCGCTAGGATATGGGACTGGAAGTGAGGTGATCAGGAGAATGGGCATCATCATGGAATTGCTATGGGCAGGTCACCACTCCTGTTTTTTGCCTCATTTTCCCCATATGTAAAGTGGACATAATTATATCACCTGTCCTTTGCAAAGTCCCATAGCGTGTTCATTGTGACCAGGACGGAGGCCTCGTCTTCCGCACAATCCAGAATTGTCTTGGCTGTGTACTCGAGATATTCCTTGCCCCAGTGACTGGCTATATAACCAGAAAATGAATCTTCGGTTGTGAGCTCTGTCTCCTTTGTGTTTTGATTTATGAACTTCTCTTACCTTGCAGCTGATCTTCCAGGTAACCCCCCTGAGCTGGCCACAGTGGGTGGTTGTACTGAAAATTTCCTTGCCTGTTATCCTGCTTGATGAAGGACTCAAATATCTTTCCCGCAACCATCTAGAAGGTGAGTGCTGTCCAAATAACGGATGCTCCCATTCCTCATCTGCTACGTGGTGCTTGCTTTGTGCTTTCAGGGCCATCTCATTGATCACGTCTGCTGATACTACTCGTGCTTGCTTTTCCCCAGGGTGGCCTGTTACAAGGGACTCTTTCCTTATCTTTTCCCCTAATCTCTGAAAACCAGACACAAGGATTGATGCAAAAAACGTTGTCCATTGCTGACTTACAGTCCATTGGAACAGCCTACCCATGTTGTTTTCCAGCTGCCCGCTGCCTTCCTTAAGGACCTGCACCAACTCTGTAATAATGCTTCTTGGTAACATTACTGGAAAGTGAATTAACCCTCTTCAAAAATCTGTGTCTTCCAAGCATCCTTCCCATGTTCTTCTTCTGAGCCTTTGGCCCCAGAAGGATGTCTTCTCTTACATTTGCCACTTCTGTTTTCGGATCAAAACCCCTAAGAGGTGCCGAGTATATGAAACGAAGCTTAACTTCAGCGACTGTTGCAAGTGCTTAACCATTTTCAGACTTTCTCTCATGTTGGAAACAAAAAACGTGTTATCAGAGGTGTCCAGTTCTGTGCTACCAGCATCAGTAGAAGGTTTCCCGCTGGCGTCAGTGCCGGCAGGTTTGGTCCCTGTCCTGTATAGTACTGCAGACATTTTAGAGACCTCTAGAAGTGATGGTGAATAATCTACTGTTGCCTACTTCTTGTAGTGAAGCATTTCAGTGAGTGACCTGAACGTGCTATGTTACACCTTTTTTGCTTCCGCTTTTTCTTTTTTCCCCCCCTATCAAATGTTGTAGCCTTTCAGTATGTCAGCCAGGTCACCTTCCACACTCAGTCCTGCTGCTTTCCTGATATCGTCCTGAGTGCACCTGCGGTGCGTGTTCCTCAATTAGCTTCGTTCCCCAGGGCTGTTCGAAAGCAAGATCTGGGCTCTGATGTTCAGGTGATTAGAAGTTCAGCAGAAGATTGGATATTGCCTTTTTGGGTGCTTACCCACCCCCATCGGTACTGGCAAAAAGGCCAGATCCAGGAAGACTCCAGACCCGTTCAGGCTCCCTGTCCGCTCCTGTGATGGGAGGAGGTTCAACTTATTCTTTTCAGAAGGGAAAAGATAATGAGCCCCAAGAAGCCTGGACCTTGCTTTTTTTCTGATCCTGGGTGACTCCTGGATGATCTGGCACAGCAGTTTAACTCTGTTCTTACTTCACCCCCAGTAGGTAGTTTGATCACATGAGTAAGGATTGCACTGCATGCATGTGTATCCAACCTATTTTTTAGTAGTTCTCCTATTTCATAGTTGAGGACTGTTGTCATTTGCCCCGCTGAGAAGAGCTTCTTTGCGACAGAAACAGGGCGTACTTTGGCCATGGGTCTGGACAAAAATAAGATTGCGGAGAGAACTTTTTTGTGCACTCTTAGGTGATGTGCAGCATACTTTCTTTTTGTTAGTGGTGCTTTGCATCTTCAGTGTTGCCAGTTATGCAGGTGTCACTGTAGCCTACACAACTCTTAATTATGAGGGATGATGGAAACAGCTCACCTTTGCTCCAGAGGACAGGCTGAGTTTGCAGGCTGGTCTTTTTGTGTTTGCATACAAGCTAATCATGTTTTTATATGGAAATGTTGAAAGGGGAGTCCATAATACTATTTTTGGAGTTGCTTTTTAGGACAGAAATACGCTCCAAAAGTGCAAGAAATCCCCTGAGCAAGAAATCTCAGTACATAGTTCTGGTATTAAGTAGAGATGCATTCCTCTTTTGTTGTGGATTTTTTTGTGAATATCAGATTGGTTGGCTTCTGCTTATGGGCTAGTGATTCATAATTAGTAAATTATTCAAGTTACCCACTGTTAGGAAATAGAGAGAGACGGGGCCCTTTTTAATAAGCAAGAGGAAAAAGCCTTTGTCTTGGTTGACCATGACATTTTTCCGAAAGTCAGTCAGATTTTTGATATTTTTTCTCTCCTTGTTGTACTGTCAAGTCTCAAAACCATAATGAAGTAATAGCCTTATGGTCCAGGTCCAGAACTAGGATTTAAGAGATCAAGTTTAATGCTCAATTCTGCCATGGCTTGTTGTGTAACCCTTGACCCAAGTCACTTTAATATTTATAGCCATCACTTGACCATCAGTAAAGTGGGGGTAATACTTTCTCTTCTCTTTCTTGTTTTTCTCTATTCAGATTGAAAGCTCATTGGGGCAAGACCTTTCTTTTTATTCTGTGCATGTAGGGTCCCGAGTGTTACGGTGCTCGTGCTGCTACTGCAATAGAAACCACAGTTCTGAACTAGTGCAATCACTTCCCTGGATATTTGTTGCTGCTGGGTCCCACCTGCCTTGCTGCCAACCCACCTGTTCCATGTCATACCTTTCACCCACACCGTTACAGTGCTGCATCACGCTAATGCTGATTTTTATGATTTGCCTCGTGTCTCGTGACAGCAAGGGTTTCTGACACCACTATTTAATCACAGCAAGAGCACACAATCATTCCAGGCTGTGCTTGAGCTGTCACTTTTTTTTAAAGAAAGAAAAAAAAAAAATCCTTTGTTTGTTCAGTCAAATTCCTCTGATTATTATTGAAAAAAATCCCTTAAATCTGGCATTGTCGTTTTTCACCAGGAATTCTCAAGACAGTCAGAAACATGTGGAATGGGGAGCACCAGCTGAAAGCCTGCAGGACTCCAGATCACACAGGGTTGGCTCTCTCTCTTGCGTGTATTGTCCCTGTCAATCCCGTTCCTGTACCATTACCAAACTCGCTGCGTCCTCTGGTAACCCTCTGGGTGGATTGTCTGAATAGCTCTTGGGCGTACGTTCTGGCAGCTGTCCCGCATCTGCAGTCGTGACTTGCAGCTGCAGGGCAACACAGTCCAGTGGCATTGCTGGGTTTGGCATGAAGCATAGAACAACATTGTGTCGTCAGTGAGAAAAGGGTACATCTATGTAAGGAGCGTGCTATCAACAGTACTCTCACAACATTTAAAATGTAGAGCAAGCCTACGGATGAGACGGTGGAAATCGTCTTAGCTCCGTCAGAGCCATTTTGTATCCAAGCAAAGTCAGAGTTTATAGGAAGGCTCGGCAGCTTCAAATGGGGGCCATGTTGCGGAAGAAGTCAAGACATCCGTTATTCATTGGGAGGAGAGGTCTCTACCAGATCTCTCAGCTAGGTGTGTTGAGCAGCTGACGTCCCAGCCCCTGGGTTTTCTTGTTTTGGGGTTTTTTTTTTCCAATTCCACATACATCGGGCTGGGGATGGGAAGTCGGCCCAGCTACGATCGGGCTGGGGAGGGGAACTGAGCAATCCGGCTCAGTTCCCTTCCCCAGACGGCAGCACCGGCTTCCCCGCCTTCATCTGGCAGGCAGATCGGGGGGCCCGCAGCCCCGATCTGCCTGCCACATGCGAGAGGCTGTTTCGAACTTCCCCATTATAGTTAATGGGCGAAACGTCGGAACAGCCTCGCCTTTGTTTCGACGAAGCAAAGCGGAACAGCTTTTCCGAATTGAAATGACATTCAAAACGAAACGCCGCGCCGTCGAAACCTCAAAACTCAAGTCGGCGCGGACCAGTGCCATTTTGCACAGCCCTACTTAGCAGGCTGGAAGGGGTGATTCTGGGGTTTTGTAAAACAGCTCGGCCCATCCATTTTTTACTCTTGCCTTCCCCAGGGCTTGGACAAAGGAACATTTTGGGCACTTTAAGCGGGGTGAGGGAGCTGCTGTTCTAGAGCGTGTATTACCCGTTGGGAGGCAGCTGCTACATCCGTGTGCTCTTGTAGCGTGACAAGTTGGTAAATCTCTTCCTAATCTTGAACAACTTTTAAAGTCAGAGTGGTTTTGTTGCACTTGTATGATGATGGAACGACTCCTAGGAAACAGCTGCATCATCATGGGTTATAGCCCTAGCGTTTGACGCGGATACAGTTGTTATGTTTGTCTGTGCACCAGCTGTTTCTGCAGCGTCCTTTTCTGTTCATCTCCTCCAAACTAAAGGATTCTGATCTTTTCAACGCCCCTTCGGCTGGTAGGCATCCCACGCACACAGGCAGCTACGTCATCCATCTCTGGACCCCGTATTTCTCATGTGTCGCTTTGAGAAGCGCTGAGCACAAGATGGCAAGTGTGAATGAAGAACAGGGCAGTATAATGTTTTCAGGATACATGCAGCCAAATAAATATTTTGTTTGTTCTTTTTGATCAACCCTGCATGATGAGCAGTGATATCCAAGTGTATTCATCTGCATCACTTCGTTCCATTAATGTATTTTTTTTCTTGTGGAAGATTAGCAGGTGGTTCTTGTTTTTCTGCCTCTGGCTCAATTTATAATCTGTAGATAAAGTTTACTCCATCTATAGCTTCTGTGGCAGCCACTTAAGGGACACTTCCTGAAAGACTTCTTGAAAGACCAAATAAATTATCAGCCATTATTTTGGCCGCAGGTCATTCTAGTAGATTGAAGCGTGCAGTTTCTCTTTGCAGGACCGGTGTTGATGCATCTTTGTCATACGTAGTGTCAAGCTAGTTTATCTAGGTGTTTTTCATAATTGTCTTTAGTCATTTGTTTCAGCCTACTTGCTTAGTTGTTAGGTGAAGGCTTTAATTGGTCTCGGGCTCCCAAAGCCTGCGCCCTGCTACTCTTGCTGTCACTCAGGCCTCTACAGTCGAGATAAAGAGCAAAGTTTGGTCCCAAAGTTTGATGGCTGGAATGACTATGATATGCTGGTCTCTCTAGCAAGGTGGCTAAAGAATCGCCTCTTTCCTCCTTTGACTTCCCAGTCTGATGGTCTCGGTACCCATTTGTAGCTGGCTTGTCTGTGGGCAACTTCTGGCCTGAGCCCAAAGCAGAGGTTGAACTCCTGCTTCTGAAACCATAATGAGATACCTGAACTGCTCGATCACCGTCTTCTTGTGTCTGCTACAGTAGTTTATTTTTAATGAGGGGCTGTGTCGTTGTATTAGCAGTTCGGCCACCGAGGATAACTTGTCCAATTAAGTGCACACGAGACGCATTTTACTACTTGCATCTCTGAGCTCTTTTGACTGAATAACTGTTCGTAAGCATTTGAGTGGCATGGCAAAAAGAAGTGGAAGCAATGGACAGATAGGGCCTGACTTTAGCTTTTGTGTAAATTGGGCATAATTCCCCTGGCAGAGTGACTTCAAGAGAAGTGAGCTGTAAAGCAGGACTCCATACTATTAAATGTCAAAATAATGGATATATTTTTCTAAGCTGTGGAAACCTTGGCTTTGCTTCTGGTCATAAATCAGGTGCGCCCTGTAGCAAAGATACCTGCTCTGTTATCTGCCAAAAAGATACTTCCCCCTAGAAATAACAAGAATCCATAAAAAGCTTCCAGGAGCGTACAAAGCTCTCTGTAGTAATGCGCTAGCAATGTGGACTAAATAGTATTTGGTCCCTACTGGAGTCAGATACCGGATGAGATGGTGCTGTATTCCCAAGCTCATAATGTGTCCTTGTAGGGTAATTTCTCTCTAGCCACCTTAGCCAAACTCTTACGTGGCAGGGAAAAGAATGTTTTTGTGTATACCAAGTTATCTGATTGAGTTAAGGGATGGTATCAGAAAGGAATATTGCTCTCACCTTTGGGAAGTGTGAACTTCCCCGCATGGGACCCTCGTGTCTCACTGATTTTTACCTGGTTTGCAAACCAGAAGAGGGAGTATGTGGGGGGGGGAAAAACTCTTTGTAGACTAAACACTAGAAGTTCACTTCAGCATGTCAGTGCTCGGGAAGGTGGCCACGGTACGCTGAGTACTCTGTAAACTGAAAGCCTGCATTTAGGCACAGAAACATCCCAGCAATGTGTTTCAGCTGTCTTAAAGGGAACTGCTTGAGGAGTGAAAAGTCTTATATTTTGCACCCTTTTGAGGGGCCCTTGCTCTGAGCTAAAGCTGCAAGGAAGGGTTCCAGCAGCAGTGACACTTATTTCCTGCATGGCATGTAACGTTGCTCTTTGTTAGCAGCTCTATAGCTCTGGGGGGTAGGGAACGGCCTGCGTTGCATCCAGACAGCCAGGTTTCTCCAGCATTCTCTGTTGTAGAAAGAAAAGCATGGTCTCGGGTGATGTTTCCTTAAGAAAGACATGCAAAAGGAAAAGAAAAGGCCAGCATGCAAGTTCACGTGAACATATAGGTCAAACAAAAGTTTAGAAAGAGCCGAAAGCCCGTGAGGACAAAGGATTCGGCTTTGAGGCAGGAATAAAATGGTAGCAGGTAAATAACGGGCATAAATAAAAATGGGCCGTTTCTGCATTTAGCGCACAAATCCTCCCCTGACGAGCAGATAGGTCTGTTCAGGATTTTCAGGGCGTGACGCGTTGAGGAGTCCAGTGATCGTTAAAATACAGTAGGGTTTGGGCAGCTAACTCCCCGAGTTTTAAAGAATGTGCGTTCTTCTTTAAAAAGGCCAGGTTTCATGCAGGGTGTCACAGTCCTCTGCATTTCAGATTTTATTAAAATCTGCTGGGTGTCATTTTCACAAAAGACACTTAGGCACGTCCAGGTGAGCGCACACTTGGTTTGTGGCACTGCAAACAGCACGCACTGCACCTGCACACGTTCACCGTGCTGCTAGTTTGCAGTGCAGCAGGGGAGTTTTGTTGTTTCTTGGTTTTTTTTACACCGGGATCTCCCAGTGTCAAAAAAAAATGGCAAGAAAAAGCTGGGCGACCTATGTGGCAGCAGTGTGCACCTCCCAAAACCACAGCTTGGCCAGGTGCTGGCCAGGCTCCGCACACCTGAATTGCCTCTGCTGCTGCCCTGGGAGGCTCATAGGATAAGGCTGCTGGTCCCAGCCTCCCCTGTTCTACCCAGAGCATTTTTTCCTGCACTAACCCCATATACAGGGGCGTGCACTAGGGCAGAAAGCAGTGGTGCAAATTTGTGCTTCTGCTGCTTTTCCTGCAGCAACCACACATCCCTGTTTGTGGGGATGAGGCCATAAGATCTAAAGTCTTGTTCACTTCCAGTGGGCGTTTAAACACCCGCGTCATTGAGGCACTCCACTGGTGTTTTTGAGGCATTACGCCAGTTTTTAATTGCTGTGTCTGTCTTGACTTCTTTTGGCGTATCAGAATTTGTTAATTCTGTACTTTACAAAAATCATTAAAGCTAAATTGTTTCTGTTCCTAAGCACCACTTACTAGCTCAGAGAGCAGTTATAAGTGCAATGTAAACGGGTCACTTACTGTGCACTTTAAGTTGATCTGGGGATCAAGTGTTATTTAGAAGGTTTAGCTATGTACTGTGGTAACTGTACGGGAGAGGAGCTTCCAGAGCGCGCTATAGAAAGTGCACGTTATAGAAAAGTAGGTGGTTTAAAACTGAAACTGGAAACAAAGTTAAAATGGAACTTAATTTATTTATTCCAGTCTCTGTGGCTGGTAATGTTAAAGAGCACGGAGGAGTTAAATGCAGTCCCGCAGGTTTTCAAAACTCCGACTGCAAGTTGTAGACGGGAGAGTAAGCGCGTTAAAAACTTGTCAGATACAATAGGAATCATTAGTGTAAGGGGAAAATGAACTTTGGCAACATTTGTTGAAAAGTTCTTTTTCTCTTTAAAATGGATCAGACCGCAGGACCTCTGATCTGCGGTGATAAAACTGGATTTATTGTTCAGCCCTACATTGCATCCGCAAGGAGGGTCTTTACTAGGCAGGACTGTTAAAATGACAGTCCCTTTGCCAGTTCCACGAGTAGAGATGCTGAAGCACAGTTAAATGTTTCCGAGACCTACCTTTCCAGTTCGTTTCTGAATGTGTGCTCTTATTGACAGAGGGGGTAGGTACGTGTAGCCTTTTCTGTGCTGAGTATTAATAGCTCCTTCCCGGGAAGCCCAAACGAAGTTACTGCAGCTACTCAAAGATACCAGTACTGTTGGGCACTGGCCCCACATATTTAACATGAGATTGTCAAAGCTGGCAGGAGAGCTTACGCTCTCAATCCCCATTACAGAGGGCTTTAGCTCTGTAAAGCATCATGTGTCAACCCACGATGGTCTTCGAAGGTCCCTTCCAGCCCTAATGTCCGCGAAATCTATGAACACCATAGTTTCCTTGAATGCTTAAATGATCAAATGTCTCATAGCAAGCATCTCTTGCTGCCATCAACTGGAGAAGAATGGCCTTGTGGCTGCAGCACAGGTGTAGGAGATGGAGACGTGTAGCATCCTTTCCCAACCTAGTTGTGATTGCTTAGAGCGATCTTGTCTAAATGACTCTGTGCGCCTCAGTGTCCCTATCAGTGGACTGAGGATAACTCTCAAGCTTGCAGTGGCTCAGGAAATGTTTACAGAGTGCTTGGGTATCCTGGGAAAGAGAGCATCTTAGAAGTACAACGTGGTTTTGTTCCCTGGTGGCTGAATGGGGCTTGGGCATCTGCATGTGAAGGATGCAGGTCAAGGTGTGTAAAGGCGCCACATTTGGGAGCTGGGCAACAGATCCTGCTGCTTGGTGGTCCATGCTCACGGTGATTGGGTGTTAATACTTTGTAAGCCCAGACTCCTGACACCAGTCTTTTCATGACTGTGAGGTCTTTCCTAGCTCTGTGAACCAGTGAAGTGTTTATGCTGATAGCAAAAGACCGGTGATCAGCCCTGCTTGTTAACCATAAGCCAATTTCCTTTCTTTTTCAGAAGACGACAAGAAATGAATGACACAAAGGAAGCTCACTATCTAAATAAAGGAACCCTAAGCTGCAACTCGGACTGAAGTCTTGCATGTGTGACCATGACTAGAAGCCAGCAGGACATGCATGTGTCCAACTATCAGACTAATGCGGGTGAATTGTCGAAAAGAAAAATACTGATTTGTTTCGTTTCGTAGCTTTTTTTTTTTTTTTTTTTTTCCTGTATATAATGGTGCAATTACTGGACAGCTAAATTATGGTTTGGGGATGGAACTATATGTAACTGAGTCATTGTAACACAGCTCTTTGGGGATCTATTCATGAAAAATTAGTGACACTTCTTAAAAATAGCCCTCGAGAGCGAGGTCAGCAAGCATCCTTCACTTGGTGGCAGCAGAGTCAGAGGAGAAGTCATGATATCGAAGTGGTTTGTGGCACCTGTGCATGAGAAGTGCCAGGGGTGCGTTCCAGAGCTGAAAAAGATGGGGCGGCATGGCAAAAATGGGCGCCAAGAAAACACTGAGCTGCATGGGAGGACAGGAAGGCTAAGTGAAAGAGGCACATAAGATGCAACAGTTCGTGCTGGTTGGCCTCCGGTTGAGCAGACTCGTGTCCACCAAAGCCATAGGAACTAGATGGCAGTGCTGGTGCTTTGACAGCCACGCTACCTAGCTGCCCGACTTTAGTAGCATGCATCAAGATAGTTTCAGTGTATGGACACGGATAGCCTGTGTCCTGATAGAATTACTAGTGGTGTGCACGTTGCAGATGCGCACTTACAGAGGTGGTTGTGCTTGCAACTGTAGATGTCCCCTCCCTCCCCCTTTGTTTTACTGTGTTGTTATTATCTTCTCTCCATGTTGAAAATCTTGAATCTTCTCAGGCTCATCAGACACCAAATGTGGCTTAGTCCTCTTGTCCTTCCTCTTCTGTATGACCTCTTTAAATCTCTCCCTATGCTTTCAGTCTGAAACCTTTCCACGTAGAGTAAACTTTTACAACAAAACATGGGAACACGACGGATTTTAGAATCAACCGCATCTTCTGCCCATTCTTGATCGAGCTTTCTGACCAAGCACATTTTTTTTTGACTAACTGTACAGAAAGTAGAACGTGAGACTAATTCTCAGACGGCAGTTGAGCGTTGGATAATAATATTAGCTTTGGGGGACACCTCTTGTTCCCTTAGGATCTTCTTTACCATTCTTAAAATCAGTGCTATGCCTCCAACAGGGGGAACAAATGTCCACATAATAAAGCCCGATTTCCTAAGCACTGTCACTTGTGGACTGCCCTGTAAAGGCGCTTTCTTTATTCCAGTCCTTTGAGATTGTTTTCCAGTAGAAGAGGCGTGCAGATGATATTTTGCATAGTAGCATTAGGTTGTGGTTGTATGTACCAGTAGATTGTCAAAATCCATGTTGCACCAGCTGAGGGCTTGGCTGTAAATACAGCCAGCTGCTTTTCCAGCTCTCTAAATACTCCCACTTCCTCGTTCCTCTCTTTCCTCAGAGCCCTGTCCCGATGATACTCAGTTAGCAGGAGTCGGCCGGTTTTTCCTCCTTTCTATACTTCAGCCTTGTGTACACAGTGGCACTAGGGCCAAGCAATGCTTTTGATATCATTTTTCTCGGTTGCTATCCTGATCAGGTTTTGTTTTTCCTTTTCAAAAACCTCCAATGCGGTTTTTTTTGGTTCTCTTTCACATGTGTGCAGACAAGCTGGCTGTGCTTCGACCAGCTGGCCACGTGATGTGTACACTATGTGCCAAACACCATCCCTTCCTTTTTTTTTCCTCCATCACCAGCATTGAAAAAGATGGGTAGTGCCCCAGACCAGTGGGAATGTACAGACTTGTTATACTACTGAGCTGATTCAATTGTACAGAAAACATTGCATGGAAATGTTGTTACTGTATTTAATATATAATGTATTCAAGGAATTTTAATATGGAGCTCTTTACAAATATATCTTTATAGATACTGTGCGGTTACAGGAAAGTCATTCACCGGAAAAATTTCTATTCACCGTCCTGGAGAAGTTTTTCTCCTAATGTGTTGCACCCAAGTTGATTTAATTGGTGATTTCACAAGCTGGCTGATTGCTTCTCAGAGGCCAGTTCCACTAACTCACCCAGCGTGGCCCAGACACTCGCTAAGCCTTCAAGGAACTGGTGTACAAGGGTGAAGTCCACCTCTCACTGCACCCCTTCTCCCCCAGCTCCCTGTGTTTTTTGGGGGGGGTGTTCAGAACAGGCTGGTAAATAATAACCAGTAGAAATTCAATCCGAGATTAACAGGCGAAATTCTGCCTTCATGTGAGTAAATGGATTGCCTTCAGGGGAGATGTTTCTGCTATCCCACGGTTGAAATTGGTCTATAACATCCTGGTCGTCCTTCTTTTTGCAGGGGAGGAGGGAATGAAGGGAGAGGGTGTCCAGAAGGTGTTGTCCAGCCAGGTTTGCAAGCTGCTTCCTCTGTAAAGCCCCGCTGCTGGTACTCGTTTGCATCCAGCAGAGATCAGTGCTGGGTTGGACCCCTGAA
This sequence comes from Caiman crocodilus, assembly GCA_030014935.1. NCBI lineage: Eukaryota > Metazoa > Chordata > Crocodylia > Alligatoridae > Caiman > Caiman crocodilus. The sequence continues at coordinate 3,815,349 of JAGPOW010002118.1, read as the reverse complement.
CCAGATCCTCAGCTGGTATGAAACAGTTGCCCCACTGGAATGACCCTGATTTGCAGCAGCTAAGGATCTGGACTGCGTGGCGACTTTTTTTTTTAGCCTAAATGCGTGCTTTTCTTTTCCTAAAACATTCAATGGCTTTACTCTGAGCTCTGTAATGTAAAATGTCTTTAAAAAAACGAAAGAAAGACTGTCTCATTGGGTATGTGAGGAGCAGAGGTAAAATCATGGACTTCTTAAATCTCTCTTAAATTCCTACTGGTCATTTTGCATTGCTCTCATCTGATACTGGGAAACGTGGGTCCTGTGGATCCCCGCAAATTCATTGTGATTACTTATAAAAGAAGGGCACGGTGCAGGCTGGAGTAGGGCAATGCTAGTTTCTGGTCATACGTTACTAATTTAGCGTCCCTGTTACTAAGGTGCATCCCTGCTGCTCTGTGATTGTATCATTACAGGGTACGAAATAAGGGAAAAGAATGCAACAAACCATGGCCTTAATCCAGCCAAAAGGCTCGCTCTTCTCAACAGCAGCAATTTCCATTTGCCCTTTTCATTATACTCCTCTGATTATATTCTAAAAATATTTCATATCAAGTCGATGAAATCCGCCCTGAAGACCCCTTCAAGAGATGCTTGTCTTACGGGTGCCCCATTTCAAAGTGTCCATGATTTTTCTGTATGATCTTAAACTAAGGAATCACATCTTTCTTTGATTTTTTTTTTCTTTTGTTGCCTGTGCCTTGAATGGTTGTTAAAGATAAGTTTTGGTCTTGGCTTTTTGCAGTTAGAGAGAATAGAGATCAAACATTTTAATGAAGTAGAAAAATATCCTTAGATTGAGGGGCTTTTTTTCCTTTGTATGGTTTGGTGGCGGGTCTGGATAAGTCAGAGTAGTTATTTATTGTTTGTACATCACCAGCAGCGTGCTGGATGCTCTAACGTACCATAGTAAGTTTATTATTTTGTGTAGACTTGGAAGTTCCTGATCCAGTTGTAGAATTGGGTCTCGGTTGCATCTCACTGAAGCATTGGATGGTGTGCAATAGGATGGAGACATACACTGGCGTAGCGGTTTCTTCATACTGCATGTTGCAGGGGGCAGCCTTGGGCAGAGGGAAGGGGGAAGAGTCTAGGAGTACCTGTCCCTTTCTGAGAAAAAGAATCTGGGAATTGCACCCTTTTGCCTTGTAGGATATTCAAACTTTATTAAATCCCACCTCATTCCAGCAATTCTTCCAGCAACACCCCCTCCTAAATAAAAGGAACAAACCATTCATAACTCGTCATGAGTAAGCACCAGAATAGTAGCCCATGTGGCTTTCCACGAGCACTTTAAATTAATTTCTCAGGGGCCATTTAACATGTTGGATGACAGTAATACAATAATCCTGGGAGCCAAGATGCTCCTCGAAGTGCTAGGGGTTGAGCTTTGTGTAGTGGCTGTACAGTCCGTTTTGTGCTGTTTCAGGACCTGAGTGTCATTGTGGCTTACGACTGGATGAGCTCTCGCCAAGAACTCGATCGTATCGGGAAAGGTTCATCCTTCGACGAAAAGACAGCTCTTATTTGAAACGGCGGTGGAGAGACTAATTGGTGCCACCTCTGAAATGTTGTTTTCTCTCAATTCCTTTGTTGAACTGATGTGGCCAAGAGTCTTGATGCTTACCCATGGGTTAAACATTGGATTTGCTTTGGGTATTCAGTGAGATTCTGGCACTGTTCTGATAATGCTGCTTTACGTATGCTTCTAAGAGTTGTTTCAAGACCTGGGTAGTACCAGAAGGCGTCTGCAAATAACAAGAAATTGGAGATGTGGGGAGGGATTGAGAAACTCCTGCAACAAAAGTGGGGCTGGGATGAGTTTGCCCAGGCTGGAGGTGGTGGTGAAGAAAAGGGATTTAAAATGGAACTTTTGGAGACCTGAATCCTGGCAAGATGCACAGCACAGGGTGAGAGACAGGCTTTCGTACAAGGCAGATTGGCACAAGAGCACTTGCATAGCAAATTCCTGTTCCCCCCTGTATCACTCACTTTGTGCACAAGGGATTTGACTCTGTATCGCTGGGAATCTTTCCATTGGCTGCACTGGGCTTTGAACCAGAGCGGTGTGCATCACAAGAAGCTTTAAAGCACGAGTGTTTGCAAGATCAAGGCCTAAAAATTCTCTTTTTCACATCCAGGAACAGCTGTTGCCTTTAATGCAAGAATAATTGTGCAATGTTCCTGATAGAAAAAAAAAAAGCAAAGCCCTGCACGTAGTGCTTGAGCGAAGCGCTCCCGTGTGCACAACAAGGACCAATGTAGGGGTGTTTTATCCCTGTGGGTTGTCAAGCAGATGTATGCAAATTTGCTTTCCTGCTTTACTTTGGGAGACAAAAGGGCTGCCACCCCCCAATGCAGCATGCCCCAAGTGAGGCATGATCCTGGCTGTTATGAAAAGCCCCCACCACCTACAGAGTTGATGTTTCTCGATACACCCGGGGTCAGCAACCCCCTGGCGTGTGGCATGCGAGGCGGCCGTTTTGCTTGGCGTGCCACAGCTGGCCTGGGCTCACAGCAGGCAGCGGAGAGGCTGCAAGCAGCTGCACCAGGATCTGCGGAGCCCCGGCCTGGCTGGTTGCTGGCAGCGGGTATGTGCAGACCTTGGGGCAGATGGCAGGGAAGGGACCGGGGCTGTGCTCCACAACAAGGATCGAGCCCCCTCCGTTTCTCCCCACTACCCCCATCCATCCCTGGCACACCAACATCTTAAAAATCGAGGTTGCAGGGTGTTTTTAACACCGCCCACAAATGTTGCTGACCCCTGCAATAGACCAAGATGCAGAAATGCCGTGATACTCTTCTGTGCCTGATATAGGAATTTTCAAATACTTTAGCTTCACTTACTCCACTTGCTTCCCAAACAGACAAGCCATATCAGCCTGCCTGTCTCACCAGTTCAGTCAGCCCCTGATTCCCTATATAGCAATTCCCAGATCTGCCACTTTCTCCCAGCTTTTCTTCATCCCACCACCCCTCCAGTGCGACCTGGAATCCCATTCAGGTTAGTGAGAGGAGAACGGGTGCTCCTAGCGGATTGGGGAGGTGGTTTACAAAGCCAAAGTAAAGGTCCTTAAACTCCCTGGGAGTGGAAATGATGGATTATTTAGGCTACCGATTGGGATTATCTTTGGTTTGGGGCTTGCAGGAACTAAACTAGTAAGATGGCATATGGCGAAGGTTAAAAGTGCCCCTTGCATTGTCTCCTTTTGGTGTCATTCAGGTTTTGGAAAAGTAAGAGTGGAACGGTAAACCCATGTAGCTCTCGCTACCTATGAGCCCAGGCAGACGTGTGCTACTTTGGAGACATCTACAGCAGATTCGTGCCCATGTTGTGCAGAGTCTGTCCTGTGCTTTTGTCAGTGCGCTTCGGGCACTGGAGAGAGAAAACATTAACTTGTTTACAGGTGGTCTTAATGCCGTGGTTTGAATCTCTGAACCTAAAATTTTGATATGATGCCTGAACAGCTGAACCTGCAAATCTCATTGACTGCGCTTAGCAGCGACAGGTAAATTGTTATATCTTTGGATAAAAGTTGTTTGGGGGAGGGGGGAATAGAAATGAAAGAAACAAGGTTTCCTATTTTATTATACGAGAGATATTTTTCCACTAAATTACTGATTCCTAAATTATGTACTTTGTCTGATGTAAATAGCCAGGTGTGTTGTGAAGACTTAAGGAGGCTCATTGTAGTCACATACATATGGTCCACTCTGTTCGCACAATATTGAGCTGATTTGTTTTATACTTATGAAATTACAGAAATAAAAACAATTTTACTGGACCACTCTGCTTTGCATTTTTCCTACCCCTGTTCTCACTATGCATTATTTACTTGGGGAGCAAAATCAAAAGCTAGCAAGAGACGGATATAATGCTTGAGGTCATGATTTAGCCTTAAACCTGTGGCATGAAAAATCATGGGATTCGTATTTACCAGATCGGGATTTCTTGGGGTTTCTGATAACAGGATGCTCATGTTTGTAATTCTGGCTGAAGCTAGACATTTATGGAGGCTTGCAGCCAGGGATGGCTTGTGGAAAATCTTTTCTAAAAGCCAGCCAATTCAGCCCTCATACAACTAAAACATACTCATTCCTAATGTACCGCAGGTAATTGCCCTAATCTCAGCACGTCTTTTTAAATAGGTCCTGCCTGTGCAGTGGTCACCAAAGTGCTCTGCTTTATCCTTCCCTTGTAGGTGTTGAAACGGTTTGAGGGCTAGATTTGAGAAGGACCAGATCATCGGCAGGTGTAAATCAAAGATTCGCAGGGACCAAGGGAAGCGTTCGGCCCTACAGATCTTTCAGCTGGGTTTAGAGGAAGTACTAAGGACCAGCAAGGTCAGAACAAAGAACAAGACAAGGGACCTGTTGCATTTTTAGTGGGAAATCCTGCCAAGGTAGAGATGCCATATTTGGAACAGCAGGATCAAAGGTAATGGCACTCATTAGTTGCAGCCACTTAAGTCCTGTTTCCATTGGGATAGAAACCAGCTACCGGCTTTCTAGAGAAATCACTTTGTTAGAAAACTGCTGGCCAGAGGAGGTTTTGTAAGCAGCTGGCATATCATTTGGTAGGGCACTAACCTGAGAAGCTGGGTCCGCACCTTTCTAGTAGGATCATGCTTAGTTAAATAAAACATGCCCTCTTTTTTCTTAAAAGGGCAAGCGCGCGCAGTTCAGCTGCTGGGTGCTGAAGCTCTCGTGCACAGGGGCAGCACTTGCATCACTCCTCTGCTACAGCGTCCTCTTGAGCAAACCGGGAAGGAATTGTGGAGCAGGCCTGATGTGTTGCAGGCTCAGGACAGAGAGCTGTTCTCTCTGGGATTAAACGAGGCAGAGGGTTGGGCGGAAGAGAGGTGAAGCCAAATGCTCGGCTCAAACTCTCCTTGCCCATCCGTTGCCTGACGTGTCATTCAATGCGGAATTGAGGTGGCTGATCATGATCAGTCCCCTGCTTTTGCATGCAGGAGGGTGCAGGTTCAGTACATTACACTGGTGCCAAGTACCGAATTCCCTCTTGGGGCTTTATCTGGCTTCGCACCAACCGTTCTGTTCTGTTTGTATTATTTTATGCATTTCTCCATCTGCTTAAGCCGTAAGTCTGCATGGGGACAGGCGGCAAGGAGGGGCCTGTTTACATTGTGCCCTCCCAGTCGCATATCAAACCAAGATTTTTTTTTTTTTTTTCCAAGGCTGCTTAAGGGCTGAGGACACCAAATTCCCATTCATTTTAATGGAATCAGGCCCTTGTCTCCCCCAGCTATCTTTAAACTCTCAGCTTAAGTGTTTATCTAAGAGCTGGCTAAATCACTGCTGAGCTATTTTTAAGGTCAGATGTGTTCTCATGGCAGCCGAGGAATGCTATGCCATTTATCCCCCACCCTCCCGATAGCTGAGTTAATACCACCAAAAACATCTGTCTGAGACCAGGCAGCAAAGGACATTGAATGAAGCCAGAAATGTCAGGAAGGGACTTGGAGAGGCCAAGGGCAAGTTAAAATTGGAAACAAAAGTTACTGTGCTGTTTTGCAGAACTTTACCCACTCGTATTTTTTCCTCTACCACTGTTGCCATTATGTGTCCACAACTGCGTTCCCAGCTGGAATCAAGGCCTTATTTTGCCAGGCAGCATAAACACAGTGAGACAGGGCTTTCAATCAAAGGCTGGGATCAAAGAGACTTGAAGTCAGAAGTTCAGTGGGCGCTGGGTGTCTTCAGCTCCTTTGAAGTTTCCAGGTTGAGCTGACGCGTGGCGGAAGGAGATGGGCCGTGCCCGAGGTCGCCAATCAGGTCAGTGGCAGAGCGAGGAATAGACCTCGAGTCTGAATCCCCAGCCTTAGACGGTGCTGCTTCTGCAGCAGTCTGAGACCTGAATTGTGTGCAAGGAATCCCAGCACTGGGACCGCCCCTCTTCGAAGTCCCTGCTCCCTCCTCCAGTTCGGTATGCCTTCTGCGTTCGTTAGGCATGCTTTTCCCACCGTCCTTAACATTTCCAGCATACTCCAGATTTTTGTCTTGCAATGCAGAGCTCTGCTATTGAAGCTGCTGAGGGCGAGCCTGGAATTTTATTTTAAATACATAAATTAAACTGAGCAGGTTTAAAATAAAACTTAACCAGGGAAGGCTGGGAGTCTCTCTTGGTTTCTGTCACAAGGCAGCGGGGGTTTTGAGTCTTAAAAGGGGATGCATTTCCATATGTAGGTGGAGGGAAAAGGGAGTCTTGAAGTCTCTGAGTTCTGAAATCTGCTTGTCACACCAACCAGCTTGGACGGCAGCTGTTTCACCCACCCTTTCCAACAACAGAGTAGCATGGTAGCTGCTAAAATACTGAAATAGTTCACAGGGGCCTTCAGAGCCATATGACTGGGCCTCCAAGTGAATGGTCCACTGAGAGCAAGGCAAGGCTGTGTTCACCTCCCAGATGTAGGAAGGCAGACTGTCCCCAGCTTCAGGCCACGCTACACCAGCTTTGTATCCTTGAAGATCTTTTCTTGAAGATCTCCACAGCCTAAAGGAACAGTGACCATTTACAAAAAGGTGAACCACGTTTTGCAAATGGAAAAACAGGGCAAAGTTTGGATAATGAATTAAGAGGAAGAGGAGGAAATGCACAGAGATGGGAGAAGGCTTCTTGATCTCACCTTCAGCAAGGGTCTGCAAAGTGTGTCATGCTGCAGAGGTAACTGGCTCCTGCCTAGTGCTGCCCCAACCTTTCCCTCATTCACATCTTGGTCAAGTTTGGTGCTTTCAGCCCAAGATAGTTGGCCCGCTTGGGGCCAGAGGCTAGTAACTGTCCGTACACATTGAAGTGAGGACATGGTATTCCACTATCTCTCCTAATTTATCCTTCTCCCAACCCTCACCAGGCTTGCAGAAGTAGGGGCACACGTTGTGCTCTGCTCAAGAAGCTAAGTGGTTCAGCTCAGTGCAGCACCCTGAACCACGGGCTGCAGCCCCGGGACACTTGGGGACGCTCACAGGACTACAGTGAAGACACAGTAACTGGGGTAGGGCATTGCAGTCTAGCTGTTCCCAAGTGACACCAGGCTTGTGAAGATGTCCCAATAGATGGCCTTCGGTTGCTGCTTGGCCCTTTTCGTTCCTCCAGAATAGCTAATGACTGATCTTTAGAAATAACAATTGATAACATGGATGTTAAGTGACGCAGCTGGGCACCGTGTAAAAACTTTGTGACGCGTTGTTTCCTCCCTTATGTGACGGGGTCAACGCTCCTATAACCCCAGCTTTTAGCTGGTATTTGCAGAATCCTGCAAAACTCTTACTTCCAGCATAGTTGTGTGTCACTGAAATGAACAGGAGTTGCGTATAAATAGGATTAGGTCCTTAGCTCTTGCTACCGTGACTCCTTCTGTTAACAGGCATCCATATCTTTAATAGCATGACTGGGTCGTGAGATGCACCCTGGAGTGTTTGCGGTAATGCCCAATTTGGGACTGGCCCCAAATGAGTTATAAATTCAAATGCAAATGATTTACTGTCAACCACAAGTTTCTCCTCTTTAAGACGTTCCCTCCCCTCTGTGACGGGAGTGCGTTCTCTCACATCTATAAAACGTAAATATACATTGGGCTTCTGGTTGCAGCATTTCTCGCTTTAAAAATCTGCAGAAACTAACAGCCTCCTTCAACAATAAATCCACTCTCTCCAGACTTAAGTTGTGATATTGGAGTATATATTACATGCATTTTTGGCATTTTCGTAAATTGTGGTGGCAGGGCAGCTTTTCTATAATCTCAGTTTATTTCCCTGATTGGTGCTCCTCATTATAAATGCACTTCTCTGTTCAGATGGATAGGTTTGGGAGGAGCTGATTTAGCCGACTATGACTGACTGATCATCAGCATAGACGAGAGCAAGACGTGTTCATGATCCTGCCAGGTGCTGACCTCTAGGTTCCTGGCAGACGTTGCACTTAAAACATGAATAGGTCTTAAACATTACCCAGCCATACATTAATTTAACCGATTCTGCAATGAACTGGAATAAGCCACAAAGTTGTTACAGAAAAGATGTATAATAACCTTGTGACTGGTTTCCACGTGCACTATAAATTGAACGTGCTCCCAGCCCCAATCAGCTGACCAGTGCCCCCACCCAGGAGAGCACAATGAGCCTTGAAGGGCTCAGATGCACTCCCAGGACAGGGAGAGCCCACCAGCTGATGGGGGGGGCTCCCAGCTGTGGGAGCGTATGCCAGCCAAAGGCCCCATGCAGTCCCACAGCTGGGAGCCCTTAACAGTATGGCATAATTACAATCTGACCCCCCAGTCTCACGGTTGTGCCTCCTGCCATGCACCTGTAACCCGCCAGGAGGCCCAATTAGAATCATACATCGCATCCCATCATGCCTTTAATTAGGCTGGCTAACAGACGATCAGAGGCCTGAGCTAGCAAACCACTTCTGTATGCCATGAATCCCACTGGATCAAAGCCGCGCTGCAGCACGGGTGATGGTTGGAACTGCACGCTACAAGAACAGTTTGCAGGTTAAAATTGGCGTTTTGCAAAGGCCTCCTCCTCGGATCTGTATTATGAAAGCGTGTAGACCCAAAATATTTGTGTTTTCAATTTGCTGGTCACTGTTACAGTTGCCTGGTGTTCAACTGCTCACCTTTCAGGCAATGAAGCCAGGCCAGACTATTTCATTTGTTTCTGCTTGGTTTCACTTTCTAGCTCTTTGGGCTTTGTCTATGCTAGAAAGGTTTGCTGCTGAGCTAGTCCATTAGAGTTGGTGACAACTACTCTCTTCACCTCCCCTGCACTGCGTGCATGCACGCACACATACACACACACACGGCCCTACTCATAAAGGGTACGTGCGGGGACGTTGCTTCCATGTGCTGTAATAACAGCACGTCGGAGCAGACTTGATTAATCAAGTCTGCTGCCGCGTGCTGATTGGCATGGTCCAGCCGTCTCCGTGTCTTGTGTATTGGTGTCCCCGTACTTCAAAATGGCAGCACTTTAATTAGCTTTAGTTACAGTGCCCCTGCTGGTTTTTGAAGCGCAGGGACACTGATGCATGAGAGGCTGCGGGCAATTTAGAGTAATTCTCAGAGCTGCTCCAATTAACGTGCCCCCCGCCCCCCCGAGCACAGCGTAAAGGCACCCAAAGTTGCTTGTACAAGTAGCATACGCTGGCTCAGAGCAGGATTTAAGGCACCTTTGTAACAGCCTAACTGCATCAGTGCCAGGGCTTAGACCAGTGTAATTTTCTGGTTAAAAAAAATCCCGCTCTACCCTGCACTCCTGATGCAGTTCTACCAGTGGGAACGTGGTGTAACCAGACCTGTACAAGACTGCTCCAGTTCCATGTGCTGCAACAATGTGTTTCCAGAGCCCCTTTTGCTGTGAGATCCCATGGGGACCTTCGTGTTTTGAACAAGTTTTGGTTTTTTTAAACCACCCTGTTTTAGACGGTTGTTGCTTTACCATCAGAGCTGCAATGGAAATGCACAGGGCTCCGATCTCGGCTATAGCTCCTCACAGGCCTGTGCCGGGATGGAGCTCTGCTGTTTCACACCAGTTGGGGATCCGGCCTCTCCTGTCTCTAAACTCAATATTTGCTCATCAGTAAGTGGTTTAGCCTTGGCAGGTATGTAACTAGTAAACATTATTTAATTTTAACCAAGCACTTTCATAATACCACCATATGGCAGAGAGGTATGAACTTTGTAATAAGATTATGGGGTTTTATTAGCAGACAGCCCAGACTTTCAATAGGGGAATGCTGTAAATGTTGCAGAATGAGGAGAAAAAAATTACTACAGTCCTTTATGTTGAGGTTCATTTTTCCTCCTTCAGGCAGACAGTAGGGCTGTATGAGACGGCACCGTTTTGTCTCACCTGGAGTGGCAAGGTTTCCATGGAACAGCATTTAATTTCAATTCAAACCAGCTGTTCCATTTTGCTTCGTCAGAACAGGGAGGCGGTTTCACCACTGTTTCAGCATTTAGCTAGATCAGGCTGGTGGCGGGGAGTCAGTCCAGCTGGGCTGATGGATCTTGCACTGGGGACGGGGAAATCAGCCCAGCTGGGCAGACTCCCCAAACCCTGACGGATCTTGTACCCAGCATGAGAAGTCAGCTCAGCCAGACTGACTTCCCATCCCCAGCACTACGGTTGAAACATTTTGAGTAGTCTCATTTAATTTCAAGGCCGTTTCAACACCCTTTGTTTTGCTTTGATTTTACTGTTTCAGCCTCAGAATGAGTCAAAACAGTGTCGAAATGAAACGGCCGGTGAAATTTCAGTCCAGTGCTTACGCAGCGGGTGCCAGCATTGCACCACTGCCATTGTTCTGGATTGGGTAGCTAAGCAATGCAATTTTCGAGCAACTTGGTAATCAGTTATGACGTCATTGGGACACTGGGGACTCTAGCAGATCTGCTTTAATTGGGAGAAAAGGACTGAGGGTGTGGCAAAATCAGGACTTTTGCACATGTAGGGTTGGCGAAGACTTATTTGGGATGGAACAAGGGGGAAGTGGTGTAAGTTATGCACAATGAGGTGGGGAAGCCTCTTTCTCAGTGGGGCGGGGGGTAAGGTCTAAAGCGCAGTTACAGAAGCATAATGGGCTAGAAGGAGAAAAATGTAGATCACGGCTCTTAAGAGATTTTGGATTCTGCGTTTGATGCCTTAAAGGGGGTCTCTTTCTGACACCCTAATAAAGAGCCTTTGACAAGCCTCCCCAAACCCACCAAAAATCCCCCAAGTGGAAAATCTTGGCCTTCTCATTTCCTCACTTATTACCGTATGACTACGGTTTCATAAGATTGCTGATCTAGCAACTTGCATGAAGTCCAAGTTGACTTGTTGACGGTAACATTGCTCGAAGAAATTCTAAGATCGGAGAGTAATATTTTCCCCACTGGAAAATATTTTAGCTGACATCCGGGCAATGGCCATCCTATTGATTCCAAGTACTGGAGAAAAGGTTACAAGTCTCTTTTTTACAAGACACTTTGCTGTTAAATTTAGATGTCCTATTTTCCTTATTCCCGTTTCTTTGGCAGGGGTGCTCAGCCTTCCCTAAAAGGCCTTGTTTTATACAGTAAGTTGTGGTTTGCTTTTACCCCAACAGATATCTAAGCTTATAAGGCTTGTCTGCTACACTCAATAGTGGTATCAGGCTTCAATCTTAAACAATTATCATTGGTGTTTTATGTATGTTCTTGGCTCCCCATCTGATGGCTTTCCATGTCCTTTGGGGTTTTGGAGCCTGCATTACGTCATGTCGCTTAGTAGTGAGGGAAGTGTAGCCATCTGCTTTAGATTTCTTAGCCGCATGGTACAAAGGTTCATTGCATTGCCAGCCAGTCTCTTTTCACGTGCCCTGCGATCCTGCAAAAGGAACAGGCTCTAATCAATTTGTTCAGCTCTTTCCTTGCTTGTCAGACCTTCGCGATGTTGTGCCCACATCGCAGCGTTGCCAGGATCAGGCTAATTTATGAAGAAAAGTGACTAGGTAAAAATGCTGCCACCGGACCTAGAAAGGGATATGTGATGATTTTTTTTTTTTTTCCTGTCCTCCTGCAAAGCTTTTCTCTGCGTTCAAAATGTTCCCATTCTACATGGAGCCAAAGCCAGGAACTTTGCAAAATACAAAAGAAAACCCCTAGAGAGGGTCAGAGCCACCCCAATGGGCTCAGAGTTCGTGACACTTCCCTGCGATGGAGACTTCAACCTGTGTCTTCTGCATCTGCCCGATTTGGAGATGTGAGCCTAGGTGAGTGCTCTTACCACAAGGCTCTGTTACGAGGATATTGCTCTTGTTTTAAACCAAAATGGCATTCCGGAAAAGCCCTGAGCATGTAGAGAAAACTTTCCCACTGAAAGGTTGAATGAAGTTGGTGGACTCCCCCAAGTTTTGCTTCGGGTGGATGCATATGCCCCAATGAGGGGAAAACCCCGTTTCCTGACATTCGAGGCCAGCTCTGGTTGCTACGTCTCTATGTAATGAGGACGGCACTGGGGTGCACATTTAAGTAAGTAAAGGGTGTTTTGCACAGTTTGGACTTGCAGATCCTAGACAGCGTTCGGAGGGTGTGCTGCGGCTGCTGCCGGTTCTCGCGCCACCCGCCAGAATCGGGAAACGATTCCTGGAGTTCGAACTTGGGGGCGCCGTGCGCCGCAGGAGTCTGGCTCGGCTTTCAGGCCCAGCAATTAGGAAAAGACAATCTCGCCGTGTAATCCAAGCTTCCCATTTCGGAAGCAATCGTCCTGCACCTTCGTAGTGCGGCTCTCCCTGCTGCCTACGCACGCGCACCCAAGGTTACTTGCTCTGGTGTAAAGGGTATCTCCCTGGACTCCATTTTAAAATATGCCATGTAAACCTGCTGGATCTTCCTGCACTGAGATATCCGCAGTAGTGCAGGTGCTGGAGGCTCAGAGACGATGCAAGTTGTGGCCGTGGGATGCTTTGAGAAAGGGCAGACCTCGGGTTCAAGATGACCTTTCCAACCCAGGTCCAGCTGATGCTTCTAATCGTTCTTAAGCAGTAAAGTCCGGCGTGCTTTCCTGCTTTCCCCAGGCTGCCAGAGAACAAGTCCACGATACCTTCCTCCTCCTCCTCCTCCATGTGAAACAGGGAGAGAGGGCGCTTCCATCCTGTGCCCCCGTGTGCTGCACGGCGCCCGTTCATAACGTAGAGGCTCGCACAAAACACTCTTTCTACAGATCGCGATGAGCAGCTACTGCACGTGCTAAGTATCCTGGGCCAGATCCTCAGGAACACCTGACTTGTGCTCGGCATAGCTAAAAGGGCTTTCTAGCACCTCCCCTGTCTTCACTTTCGTTACTGGCTTGAAACCCGGTCCAGGTTTCCTCCAAAGCGAAGCAGTGTTGCTGGTTCTTCATCGAGCGGGCTGATTCCACCACCCGCGTGCGAGCGTCAAGGGCAGGTCTCGGTTTCGCGAGCTTCGGCCGAGAAATCTGGCAGTTTGGGCTGGCTTTTGCGTCTGCGCTGCTGAGAACGAGTGAAGCTAAAGATGAACCAGGTGTGTTGCACCCAAAATCGTGACTCCTGGGGACTGGTGAGGTTTACCTTCCTTACCAGCTAGTGCTGCATAAGCTGTCCTGGCGTCGGTCACACGGAGGTGGAACGGGACATGTGAGCAGCAGCGGCACATGGGGCAGCATCTTGGCCACAGCGAACAACGGCTCCGGGACTGATGGAACAAATGCTGCTGTTTTGGAAAGTCTCCCGACCCTCTCCTCTTGGGTTGGCACCTGGGGCTGGTGCCCTGGCTTGCCCATTACACCCCCCCCCTTTTATTCTGCTACCGCTTTCACAACCCCCTCTTTCGTGCCAGGCTGCCGTGATAAAGCTGTGATATGCATCAAAGTTTTCACTGTGGTCAGAGGACCACACTGTACACGCTGGGGGAGGCAGGGTTAGAAATGAGACTAGAGACGTCTCCGTAAGCTAGTGACACTGCAAGTGCCAGTTAATAAGTGAAGCCGGGGCTAGCCCTCCGCTCACAGGCCCGGGAATTGGAAGCTCCTATGTTCCTGATCTTGCTTCGGTGGACTCTCTCCTTTTGGGCAAATCCCAAAGCCTTTCAGCATCCATTTCCCCATTAGTAGCAGAAGAGGCTACTTGCGTCCCAAATGAATTGTGGGATTTGGCTAATGTTTCTAAAGCACGTTTCCTGCTCCAAGACGCAGTCTCTTCACTTTAGGATCTTCCTGTAAGGGCTGGTCAGCTGGGACAGGAATATTGTAATGCTGCCTTTCCGGAAAGTCAGCTCAAAGCTGAACACCTCGGGGGTGCGCGCACCCTAGACGTTGTGCCTCTGTCTCGGTCTAGAAGGACCGTATTAAGCCCTCGGAGCTGAGCACTGCTAAAGTGCTCGGATCCACGCTCCTAGGCGTGGGTGGTTTGCTTTGTGCTCCCGAGCTCCCTGGTCAGCGCTAACACCAAGCGTGGAGTGTGATAGAGAACAAGGCGCTGGTCTCTGCAGGATGCTACTGAGCAGCGTGATTTCCTGTTTGCACGAAGGGAAAATGTAAGCGCAGGAAAAACACCCCCCCCCACAGACGTTATTTCCCAGGATACGGCTGCGTGGGGCAGCAGGCACCACAGGAAGGGACCCGTTAGCTTTAAGTAACCCGCCACAGTCTTCCAGCCAATACCACCGGGGTTTCCCAACTTCCACCTCTTGCTACCACCTGCAGATGGTTTTCACTTTCTGAGAAGCTGCACATGGCAAGCCCTGTCCTGCCAGGAGCCCTGCTCCGCTACCAGGCATCGGGATAATTTATTCTCGGGTCTCTCTGAGCTCCGCCGCCCTGACCGTCCAGGCAGTGCCTTGGCATCGCTGTGCTGCAGGGTGGTCTGGGCTGGTTATTTCCCTTATGCACCCAAGTCCCCACCCCCAGACCATCTAAGGAGACACTGAGTGCCCAGCATTAGCTTATAGGAAGAGAAAGCTGCCAGCCCCTTACAGCCTCTCCAGATGTGCAGAGGACAGCACAGCTAGGTCCTGAGCAAACAGGACTTGCCCCGGGAGCTCCGCCCTCGGCAAGCAGAAGCAACGGAGCCCGTGTTTGCTCTGGAGTCAGGCGTGTGCTCACTTGAGCCCGGGACCTGCTGCATCAGCCATGGGGCACAAATTCATGGAGAAAGTGTCTTCGTTCCTGTTCGAGTACGACACCCCCAGGATGGTGCTGGTGCGGAACAAGAAGGTGGGGCTCACCTTCCGGCTCATCCAGCTCGTGGTCCTCGGATACATCATCGGGTAAGGTTTTTCTGGCTCCCCCCAGGGCTGCAGCTCTCAGGCTTTCGAAGCCTCCCCTCCACACGTGCCAGCTGTTTTGCACCTGCTGGCAAGCCATTGAGCGCTGCGCTCGTGGTGCCAGGTTTGGACCGCCACTTTGGGGGGGAGAAGTAAATCTGCAGCCCTGCCGGCCTGGCACCCGGGGAGATCGGGGGCAGCAGGGCTTTGCCGGTTGTCTAGCTCCATCGGAAACCGTCATTCACTTCCTTGTGCCTCCCCAGGGTTTCAGCTCCAGACAGTGTTCATTTTCTGCCCCAAACTCTTAGCTGAGCTGTTAACTATTAAATGTTACCGCCGGCCTGGTGAAGGGTTGCTGTGCCCTGCTCAGAGGGGCCGGCACGTGTGCGATGCATAACCCATACCCGCCGCGCACCGCCCGTCGACTTTGCTCAGCTCCCTGGAGGAAAGGCTTTTCGGAAAATCCTCGCTGCCTGCTGCTGCGACTGCTAACCATTTTTTCAAAGCAAAAAAGCAGCGAGGGACAGGTTTCTGATTTGTGGCATGTGAACTATTGGGAGGAGGTTGTCCATTTTTTTTTTCCCCCCCGTTTCCCCAAATGGAGATGGGCCCAGGCCACGAGTTTCTGAAGAGCCGTGGGATGTGGTGCCCCCGGGATAGCATGGTTTCCAGAGTCGGTGTTGTTTTCCTGCTATGCAAGACCACGAGACTGAAGGCAGGCAGTGGCTCTTCAGGAGCTGCTTCGAAAGGGAGGAAATAAAGCAAACAACCCTAAAGCTCCCGATGGAAACTGGGGGGTTATCGTCTCTTAGCACGAGGGGCTAGCCCGACTGGCAGGTAGTGGGTTTTCAGGGCATTTATACGTGTGCTCTGGGTGTGGCAGAGGGGTGCTTTCACTAGAGTGGGTCCGAGAGCCCACGGATCAGTGTCCCCACGCTTAAAAATGGCCACAGTGCCACTTTAGATCAAGCTTGTTGAACCAGCTTGAGAGAGAGCGCTCCCGCTGCCATTTTTAATTACGGAAACGCTGATACACAGGACTCCGGAGGCTGCTGGACTGCAGGAATTGCAATGCTCCAGCAGGCTCGATTTAATCAAGGCTGCTCCAACACGCTGTAATTGCAGCCCGTCGGAGCAGGCTCGCTGCTAGTATACAGGCAGCCTCAGGGACCCGGCCACCTTGGGCCACTGCTAACCCCCGTTCCTCTGTCCTGTGGTTTTCAAGCACTCTGCATGATGGGTTGAATGCCTGGCTGTCCGCCCAGGCTTCTCAGCAAAGAGCGCGGGCGCGACTCGGAGCCGACGTAAGTCGCTACAGACTCCGACATGCCCGCCAGCCCCAGGACTTCATGGGCCACCTCTGCCAGACGGCACTTCTGGTGCTCTCTAAAATGTTTTAAGACCGTAGTCGTCCTAGTTCTCTGATGGATCCCTGATTATTTTTATTTCCCTTGGGCTACAAAAAGATGTTGCATTGTCTTGGAATAAAGGGTGATCGTTCAGACGTCCACGTATGTTGTCCTGGGGCAAACCCTGAAAAGGTTCAGGGGGTAAGAAGTGTTAACAGTTTGTCCCAAGACATTGCACAGTACATCCGAGCGATTGTCCCAGGATTGCAGAAGTGGATCATCGGCAGCAGATTCGGCTGTTCAGTAAACCGCGGTTGGAAGGACGCTGTATGAGCACCAATCCCGGGCTTGTTGTGCTCCGGGACAACCACAGGCACGACTAGTCCCAGCACAAATGCAAGGTCTGTAATCTTTTCCCTACCAGGTTCAGGTCGCAACCACATTTCTCCTTTGCGAACAAGCTTGAGGGAGCTGGATATTTTTACTTCCTTTGAAAGCAAGCTTGCCTGGCAGGCTTCTTTTCATTGAGTGGGTAAAGCAGTTTAGTTCTTTTGAAGTCAAGTTTGCTGGGGACTTATTGAACGTGCTTCTTCTGTGAAGAAGCAGCATTGTAGTGAAGCCAGCTGTGCTTGTGCACAGCTGTAATGGGCCCTTTTCACACGTGGCAAAGAGAGAGGACCGAACTTGGAGATACGAAGGCCCTCTCCGGCCCTGGCTTCATTTTCAAAAGATGCGATGCCCTTCGCTGGGAGGCTCTGCATTAGCTTTGAGGCTTGTATTGTCTCTGCGGGCCAATCGCTATAGGGACATGAGTGTATAATAGTACATTATAGATAGGGAAGTGGGGCCTGGCCAGCTGCCAAAACATGGAGGCTGGTTTATGTTTCTAGCTTCCCCTTCCTCAATATGTTATTTTCATCTATACACATCCTGAGATGAAAAGTTATCACCAAACACAGGGCCGGGCGCTCGGCTCTGCAGGGAGCCTGTGGGTTTCCTTGGCCTTTCAGCGACTGACAAGTTTAGATGCAGAAACTGCTCCAGCTGCAGGCAGACGAATGGTTCGTTGGCTAGTATTTTCCTCCCGGTGCTGCTGAGAGAAGCACTGGGGTTTCTGTTTCCCGGGGGGGGGCTCGCCTGGGAAAACGATACGGTATTCGTCTTGGACTTGTTAATGCCAGGGCATGTGCCGTACGCAAAGCGGATCGACTGTGCTGGCGAGATCCCTAAAACTTTGATGCTTATCCAAAAAGCCCCTAATCTTCATTCTGAGCATCTCCAAGCTCGGGGAAGTTGTAATTCACAGTGTACGATCTCCCAGCTAAGGGACCTTGTTTACATGCACGTAGTAAGCCAAGCCTTTTCTCCCAGAGCTCTCAAATCTAGATGGGCAAAGACCCAAAGAGAAAGCAACCTCCCTTGCTTGCCGCTGGGAGGTTAAGCTGACAGCTGGGGTTCACAATAACTGCATGGAGCGATGTGCAGGTTTCTTCGGGATGTTGCTACTCAGATTAGCGGCGCATTTAACTACTAGGGTTGCGCGAAGTGTCGGTCCCTGACGCGATTTGGCTCAGTTCGGTGGCTGAAACTCCATGTTGAATCAGGAGACTCTTTAATCTGGTGCCTGCAACGCACCAGCTCTGGTTTGGTTACCTAGCCACGTGGGCAACGGTAGCCAGGGTTGAGCTCATTCGTATGCACCGTTGAGCAATTGAGAGCGATGCAGCAGTCCAGGTAACAGCCCTTGCTGCTGCTGGCCTCCCCCCGCTCCTCCTGGCGAATGTCAGCGAATGGCTACGGCCTGAGCCACGAAGCTGAGCTCTAGCTCCGAGCTCGGAGGCGAAGAAGGGGCTCGTGGCTAAGCTGTTGGATGGGAATGCAGAGACTGGGGATCGCTTGGTGGTTTGGCTGGGCTTTGCTTCAGGACGCGTCCCCTCCTGGCACGGTATGGGCGATGGGCACCCGTCTCTCAGCTGCCTCCAGATCCTTAGGCAAAGCTCAGAGTATTTATTTAAGGATAGTTTTGCTTTCTGAGGTTTGGATTTATTGACAAAGGTCAGCGTTGCGGGGCCTCAGCCCGTCCACCTCGGAGCAAGGGTGAGCCTCTAGGAAGACGGCTCTTGGGGCTTTCTGCTTTTGCCACCTTTCCATTCATGCCTAAAGGCGTTTGGAGGCCCGTTCTTTAGGCTGTCCCCTGCCAGCCCACCACCGACACGTCCTCAGAGCAGCCCTCACATCCCTTCTTGCCAACATCCCCGTCCGCCTGCCGTGCCGCCTCTTTCCCTGGGCTGCGGGCGATTGCCCGCTTGGCAGCAGCTGAGGCAACATCAGACCCACTCTTTGACTTTTTAGGGGTTGTCATGGGGTGGGACCCGTTGCCTCCAGCACACGTTGTGGTTAACAGTGTGTGATGGGAGTTAACAACAACTGCAAGAGGGTTAAAAGCAACAGCAACTCCTGCTGCTCAGTTCTCTGCCGTACCTAGGAAAGTCCAAGAGGAAGAGGCAGTTTTCAGTTCCAGGCTCCATCCGCCAGAAACTGCAGCGTAGTCCTGTGTTTCCACTCACATTTCCCTTTTCCCTTCCAACTCCCCAGCCCCCGCCGGCCCCGGGCACGAGAGGGTGATGCACACTAGCTCCACAGCCCAGAGAAACCTGGCACAAACGTTGTACAGCAATTCGCTCTGGCTTCTTAGCTGGCGCTTTGGCCAGGAAGGCTCATTGCTCAAAGCACAAGCTCCCTGTGCACTTTAAAGACGGCTTTATAAAAGTCCTTCCCGAGGTCCTGCCACCGCAGAAGTGAAATGGGCAACGAGATCTGGGGCTCTTGATCCTACGTTTAGACTCCTACCCCGGCAATGCTTGCAGCACTGGAAGACCTGAGGTGGGTATTTTTGTATTATCACGACATTTTTGCTGCCTACCTTCCGCTTAGAGGTGACATGAGATGCCCAGTGAAACGTGCCGCTCCCTCTCCCAAGGCAGATCTGAGTAGCGACAGCCCTAAGTTAACGGCACGGCACACCTCATGCAGTTGTTGTCATCTAACACCCATAAATTCGCTGCGGTAGATACTGGCATACACGGGCCGTGCATAGACTAAATGTGTGCACGACACTTTAAAGCGGGCTAAATGCTTTTGTACCACTTTAATGGTGTCGGTGTTTGCATGCCTCAGCGGCGTATTGCACATTAATTCCAGCTGATGTAGGAAATTCAGTGGCATAAGGCTCCTTAAATGATTTGGGGCTCTGCAAGCTAATACTCCTTTAAGGAGTTTAGTGTGCTGCCCCTACAGCGCGGAGCAAAGCACCGGGCTCCGTGCAGCTCCGTGGCTTTGCAGGAAGCCCGTGCAGGCAGCCCGGCAGCAGCCCGGGAAAGCAGCTCCACACCTCGCAAAAGCCTTGGCTTCTCTGCTGAAGCCTGCGTTCTTGTCTTGTGCTGCCTGTAGTTTTAAGGTGGAGGAAAAGAAAGCTTGCGTGGTGTTAATTTTCTGCCGCTCGGGTGAAAGCTCTGCCTTGCGAGGCAGAAGTTGCCAAAAGGTTCTTGGGTAAAGGCAGTTTTAAGTCATTGCTCCCATCCGTATGGGCTGTCGGCAGTGGGAATTGCAACTGGGATTTCTGGGTTGGAAACCATGAGCCCCTACTACCTGGACCTCGAGACCTAACTGCATTAGCCAAAGCCAATAGCAGACTCGTTAGCCCTCTCTGCGTGGCCTAGCCACTATAGAGACAGGCCACCATATGAAGCGGGCATGGGTTTTGCTCCTCAGGGTTGGATTTGGTCCGGCAACCAGGAGGCTTTCTGTCCCCTGAGCTATCGTGCAGTTCTTCCCTCCGCAGGAAAAGGCAGGGATGACCTTCGCGCATTACTAACACTGCGTGTCCGTCAGCTTTCCACATCTGGATAATGAAAGGCACTGCCAAAGCTCGCAATCGATACAGCGGCCACCTCCGCCCGTACGCTGAACTCCACCAGCAGAGCTCATCTTGCGTGCCGGGGCCGGTGGGCTCGATGCCCACGTGCTGGAAGGCGTGAAAACCAGAGCTCTCCTTTTTTTAGTCTGGCCGCCTCCGATGGGGACCGTTCCACGCAGACCCCAAATAGTCACACAACTCATCCCTCCCCCCCCTGCTGGCCGGAGATGAAATCAATAGCCTGTTGTGGCTCATCTCTGCAAACCCCGCTGAGTTTCACTTAAAGAAACTTTCCGATATCTTTTATTAGACCAAATCAAATAGTTGGAAAAATTCTTCTTGGAAAGCTTTTGGGCACAAACGCCCCTTATCGGGCTGAGGAAGCATCTGCGGTTGGTCTGCGCTCTTCCTGCACGGAGTGGTAAAGCAGCCGGAGGCCAGTACACGTGCGGTGAAGCCAGTGAGTTCAAATGTACATTTTACCCAAAGCACCTTGCTGCCTCCGTCCTTAGACCAACACAGCTACGCCCTCCTGTACCCCCGCCAGGTTTTTTTTAGTTCGAAGGAGCAGAAGGAAGGATGAAAAATAGGAGGAACTCCAGAGACAATTGCAGATTAATCCAAGGTGGGGTAGAGTCAACATGTGGTTAGAAAAGACCTTGAGGCTTGCAGCTCTCGGGCTTCTGTTCCTCACTTGGACGCTGGCTGATTTTGAGTTCTCCGTCCTGAATGTATTGGCTGTGAAAGGAGGGAAAGTGACGGTTTCACCCTTTGCGAGGGTTCAAACAGGCCTCAGAAGGTGCTCTGGTGAAGCATTTTGAGAACTTCCCATGAAAGAGGGGAGACCATAAGGCTTTTGGGGTGAGATGATGGTCTCCTTGTCCCCTCTTACAAGCCTCCCATTGGAATCAAGGGAACTCATCTTGCAAGATCAGTTTAGAAAGCAGCTTGGTAATAGTCCTTTCCCTACCTACCTATCACGCCTTTTCTCAAGAACATCAAAATGCTTTCCCACCCCGGCTGGATTAAGCCTCACAAGACCCCTTTGAGGTAGGTAAGTATTATCCTCTTTCTGCGTAGGGGGGAAAGTGACTCCTGTGCACATAAAGGGTCGCATTTACCTTAAATTTGAGCACCTCAGCTTTTGAGCGTTCAACTTGGGAAGCCTGGGCCTGCGTTTCAGGGGTGCTAGGACGTGCTGGGCCTGTTGGCCTGGAGCTACGAATGGTCGGCCCCTCGGAAAGCTGGGTGTTGCGTTTCTGGAGCAGGAGACCCAAAGCTGAGCCCCTTTCGACAAGCCGGACTTACCTGAATACACAGCAGAGCTAAGGACAAGCCCAGATCTCCAAACACATTGTTGTTTTTAGCACTGCACTATGATATATATATGATATTTAGGGAGGATGAAGAAGGCGCCAGGAAATGTGGGGCCCCTGCAAGATGCTCTGGGCACTCTGGTGGTCGTACCAGAGGAGAAGGCAGACCTCTTTAACAAATTCTTCACCTCCGTTTTCTTGTGCAGGGACCGGGACTCCCCCACCGTGTTTCGAGACGGACTCGAGGGGAACGCCTCCAGACCTAAGGTTGGGGAGGACCGGGTTAGAGAGCTTCTGGAGGGGCTGGACATGTTCAAGTCAAGAGGTCCGGATGCTCTCCACCCCAGGGTGTTGAGGGAGCTAGCAGGGGTTATTGCTGGGCCCTTGGCACGGCTTTATGAGCGCTCGTGGTGCTCAGGCCAGGTGCCAGATGGTTGGAAGATGGCCAGTGTGGTCCCCATCTTTGACAAAGGGAGGAGGGAGGACCCGGGCAACTATAGGTCCGTCAGCCTTACCTCAGTCCTGGGGAAACTCTTTGAGAAGATCATCAAGGCACACATCTATGATGGGCCGGCATCGGGGATGATGCTGAGGGGCAGCCAGCACGGTTTCATTAGGGGCAGGTCCTCTCAGACCAACCTGATTGCCTTTTACGATCAGGTTACAAAAGCACTGGATGCAGGTGTCACCATGGATGTAGTCTTTCTGGACTCCAGCAAGGCCTTTGACACGGTCTCCCACCCCATCCTCGTTAAAAAACTAGGTGACTATGGCATCGATGCCTACATGGTCAGATGGATTATGAATTGGCTGAAGGGTCCTACTCAGAGGGTGGTGGTGGACGGGGGGGGAGAGCGGGCAGCAGAGTCCCCCAGGGCTTGGTCCTTAGGCCCGCGCTGTTCAATTTCTTTATCAGTGGTTTGGATGAAGGGGTGAAAAGCAACCTGTTCAAATTTGCTGATGATACCAAAATTTGGGGTGAGGTGGGCACGCTAGCAGGGAGGGAAAGACTGCAGCAAGACCCAGATAGGTTGCAGGGGTGAGATAACAAAAACAGGACGTGTTTCAATACTGACAAGTGCAGGGTGGAAGCACACTTCTAAGGTGGGAAACTCCCTTCTTGAGAGCACGGAGGCAGAAAGGGATCTTGGGGTCAATGATGACTCTAAGATGAACGTGGGCCAACAGTGCGAGGTCACAGTTGGCAGGGCTAACCAGACCTTATCGCGCATCCACAGGCGTATCTCAAGTAGGGCCAAGGAGGTGATCCTCCCCCTCTACGCGACACTGGTCAGGCCGCAGCTGGAGCACTGTGTCCAGTTCTGGGCACCCCACTTCAAGAGGGATGTGGACAACATTGCGAGGGTCCAGAGGAGGCCACCTGCATGATCCGGGCACAGCAGGGCAGACCCTACAACAAGAGGCTACGGGACCTGAACCTGTTCAGCCTTCACAAGAGAAGGCTGAGAGGGGACCTTGTGGCTGTCTGTAAACTCACTAGGGGGGACCAGAAGGGTTTGGGGAGACCTTGTTTCCCCTAGCGCCCCCCAGGATAACAAGGAATAACAGCCACAAGTTGTTGGAGGGTAGGTTTAGATTAGACATCCATAGGAGCTACTTCACAGTCAGGGCAGCTAGGATCTGGAACCAACTTCCAAGGGAAGTGGTGCTGGCTCCTACCCTGGGGGGCTTTAAGAAGCGGCTCGATGCCTACCTGACTAGGGTAACTTGAGCCCAGTTTCCCTCCTGCCCAGGCAGGGGGTCAGACCTGAAGATCTACAAGGTCCCTTCCCACCCGACTTCTATGGGTCTATGATATTCTGCCTGCAGTATCTGTCTCCACTTTTCTCATTCACATGGAGCCCGTTCTGCACCATCCAGGTACCTGTCCAGATGGCAGATACTCAACTACGGGTCTAAGGAATGTGATGCACAGTGACTCATACGTATTACTTTGTTTGCCTAGGTGGGTTTTCCTGTACGAGAAGGGTTATCAGTCCCGGGATGGCATCATCAGCTCAGTGTCAGTGAAACTCAAAGGTTTAGCTCTCACGAATATGAGTGAGATGGGCCCACACATCTGGGATGTGGCCGACTATGTTTTTCCACCTCAGGTAAGGAAGAGGGAGGGTTTTTGTTCTTCTTACTGCCCTTTGTCAGCGCTTTGCAGAGGGGAGAGGGAGCTAACAAACGGCTTGCTAAATCTACCGCCTCTCCTTGCAAGCACCTTGTCTTCCAGGGTCTAAAAGAGCGATACTTCTGCGTTCCCCTGAGGGCCTGGCTTTTGACGGCGCTGAGCTTCAGTAACTTCCTCTTCAAGTCCATAGGAAATGAAAGTGCTCGGCACTGATGAAGAATAACTTCTAAGTCGCTGCTCGCTCGTGATTAGAGTTGCAGCTCACTTTGTGCTGAAGCCGAAGGGGGCCGCTGAACCACAAGTGTTTCGACACACTGGTTGAACGTTAGAAAAGATCTTTCTTCCCCCTCCCCCTGCCCCTGCCCTTCCCCATCTTCTCTACTTCTGTCTAAGTCTCTCCTTCCTGCTGTTCAGAGGTGTTTTGTGATCAGGCCCAAACTTCCCCCTTGCACTACCAGGGCACTTCGAAGACTCTACTTCTGAGAGCCGGGAGTCCCCTTGCTGCTCTCCAAGGCAAGCAGTCCTTGCCAGAGAGGGGCACAGCTCCCCATGCCAGCCCGAGTGGAGGTGTGCCAGGGGACACAACATTGCAGCTCGTTACCGGAGGCCTCTGACTCCGTATCTGGTTAGGTGCTGCTCGGTTTCTATCTAGGGTGGCATGTCCTGGTTTGGCTGGATTGCATAGACCAGTCCTGGTTAGCCGGTGAAAAGTCCAGCGCGTTGGTGGAACGGCACGGTGCACCAGGCAGGCAGGTGGGCACTGCCGCTATGCAGGGGCAACGTGGCCACACTAAGATGCCATCTCCGAGGTCGCTACGTGCCTTGCTCCACCACACTGCTCCTCCTCCTCGCTCAGCTCTGGTCTGGGACTTTCGACCGACCAGCCAGGACTGGCGTAGGGAATCCAGGACCGTCCTGGCCAAACAGGGTCATGTAGTCGCCCTATTGCTCTCTTTTCCTGGTGCCGCTCCCCATGGCAGCATCTCTCCTGCCCATTGAGCGAGACTGCTTTCCTCTTACTAGCAACCACATCAAAGTCTTCATCTAGAGAGACTGGTAGGAGGGTAAAGACCAGTCTGAATAGAGGAGGAAGGCATCTCTCCCGCACTGTGTGTGTCTGGCCTACAGTTAAATGGGAGGTTGGTGCCCAGGAAGAAATCCTTGAAAATGCCTTCGCCTTTGATCTTACCATCTTCTTCTTTGTAGGGGGACAGTTCTTTTGTGGTGATGACTAACTTCATTATCACACACGGACAGAAACAAGATACATGCCCGGAGGTAAATGAGACCGCTTCGTATTTGCTCCCATCCCACGACTCATTTCCTTTCATTTTCCATTGACGCCAAATTGGTGACGAAATCCGGGAACGTGTCCTTCCTCTCCATCCTCCCATGCTCGTCCGTCTGGGTGCTTTCTCCAAGGTGAAGGAGGGACACTCAAGTTAGCTCAACGTGTCAGTTGTTGGTGCAGTCATCAGGGAGACCCAGGGTTGTTGCAAGGTATGGCTGTTCTCAGTTAAGCTAAGCTAGCTGGAGAGATGCTAATGCATCTTGAGAAACCACCTTGGCGGAGGACGGCAGTGCTCGTCTGCACATGCAGGCAGGACGTTTTTTTAAATTAAAACTCGAGGTTGATTAGTTAAATTGTCTTGGAGCCCTGTGTGGACGTACTAATAACTTACTCAGAATTAAAGTGGCTTTCATTTAGCTTTGCTTCCTTTCCTTCCAAGCTGAATCAAGCTAAGCCGAATGAAGGCCATTTCGCTGTGGTTTAACTAATCCACTTCGAATTCATGCCTTTACTTACTGAAGATTAAGGTCCCCAAGTGTCCCCATGTAGACAACCGCAGTTCCCTGCTGGGCAGCTTGAGGGAGATGTATGTACACGGCGTACGCAGGGAGATGTTGCTCCCCATCTGAACCACTGAGATCTATCTGATTTCTTTCTCCAAACAGCTGCCACATGCAGGCCGTTGCCGTTCGGATAGTGACTGCCCCAAAGGGGAGTACAAGCGTAAGGGACAAGGTAAGTCCTAAACGATGGGCCTCAGCCCAGGTCATGCCCCCAAAATCTAATCGGCGTGGATGATTGTGCCCTTTGTAGAAATTGGGAACCAAGCCACTAATTGATGAAACGATCTGTGCTTGAGGGTCGCTGTCCCAGGAGCCTTTGACGAGGCTGGGACTTGAACCCCAATCCCTTAAGTCACGTCTAAGGGCCTCAGACGTGCGCTTGATGACAAGCGCATCTCTTTGCTGCTATAATGGCGAGTATGAACTCTCATCTCTTTTCTTCAGGTATCATGACTGGGAAGTGCGTAGATTTCAACAGTACTGTCAAGACCTGTGAGATATTTGGCTGGTGCCCTTTAGAAGTAGACGATCACATTCCCGAGTAAGGAATTATTTCACGCATCGTTCCAGTTTCCCAGCTTGCATGAAAGGGGTATTGCTGCTACTGGTATAAAGTTGGGCTTTGCCCGGGCATGAGACCAGTCACCAGTGACTACTGTTTGTGGCTAAACTTTGATGTTTTCTCTGACTCTGAACAGACCAAAGTTGACCCTGCCGCTTGGTGATCTAGCTTCGGGTGGCCAACCTGGGTGCCACGAGTGGCACGAGCAACCTCTGTGCAATGGCGCTCAGCAGATGGGGAGGGGACAGGCAGCAGAGGTATCCCAGGGGACAGAAAACAGAGCATCCCACCAGACCAGAAGCACAAGGCAGGAATCTCCCCTTCCCCTGGCTGGCCCCAGCTCTGGCAAGGGTCCTGCCCCGTCCCCCCCTTCCAGCTCACCCTAGATGTGCCAAGGAGACTGGGCAGACCCAGCCACAGCCCCTGGCAGACGGAGGGAACCTGCCCTTGCCAGGTGGGGGGCCTCCAATTTTCCGTTCATCCAGAGCCCCGATAAATCTTAATCTGCTGCATCTGCAGGAGCCCCCACAACCGTGGGACCTGAGCTTGTTGAGGTAGATGTTTGCCCAGGAACAAAAGGAATCTGGGCCAGAAAGTGCCGTACAGTTGTGTGCATCCAAAAACCACCTAGCATGCATCAGGTCCATTGTCCTCCCTACCAGTCGGTGGTATTTATGGCTAGAATAATTAGAGGAACCTTGGCTTTTACATTATTGCCTCTTGGGTTGTATGGCATTATTACTCCGATGAAACGCCAGCATGTTGAATAGTGAAGGGGGACTTTTTCACTGGGCTTTGAGAGATGGCCATTGTGCATTTTTCTGCGCAGCAGATGCCTCTCCTCCTTTTGGTGCTTCTCCGCTTTTGCCTAGCATGCTGTGAAATTTGCCCCTGTGCTCAGAGGCGGCCAGAACAAGATCAAATACTTCATTGGGTCTTGACTGTTCTAATTTGGATGCCATCCCCTATCGTTTCTTTCCACCTAATCTTCTCTTTATGGTAATTACTTAGAGGTTGGCTAACTGAGCAATAAACATTTGTTACCACTTGTATTTTCCAGCCCTGCACTGCTCATTGCAGCTGAAAACTTCACCTTGTTTATTAAGAACAGCATCACCTTCCCCCGGTTTAAAGTCTCCAGGTGAGTAAATGTTTCAGTTGCGTGATAGGTCACGCATTGTATTGCTGTTACTCTGTAAAGGCTTCTTTTTACGTGGAAAATAATTATTTATCAGTGAGCGCTTCTACACAATGCACTTTATTGTGCAGTAGAGCTAATGACTGTGAAGTAAGCATCCATATCTACACATGCGGATGTTTACTGCATGGTAATTGACTCTAATCATGAGTCAATTTACTTGAGATTACTTACTGTGCAGTAGCGCACATGTCGATGCCCAACCAGAAGTAAATATGCTCCCAGGGAGCAGGAGATTGCTCCACCACCGGAGCCTGGGCAGGGACGGATTTGTTTCTCCCAATGCCAGCTATGCATGGAGCTAGAACTGGGAGAGGAAGAACTTCTAGTGCCGGCCGCGCAACTGTGGAGCTGATGCTGGGAGACAAGGATCCCCACCGCCCCAGGCCCCATGATTATGGTGTGGGGGCTGGGAGCTCCCTGCTGCTGGGACAGGGGGACATTGTCCCAACCCCAGCCAGGAGACAGCTATCTCCTGGCCCCTGGACTGGTACCCAGGGGGAGCCTAGATTTCCCCCTAGTTGCTGCAGGGGCCCGTTGCAGGGCTGCAGGGAGTGGGAACAGTCTGCTGCTAGGAGCAGCAAATCTCCTCCCACATCCCTGTACGTGCAGACACATGCCCAGGAGCGTTTACTCCTGAGTAGTTTACTCAAGTAAACTGCTTCTGGATAACTTGCATGTGTAGACACACCCACCGAGCCCAGTGCTGGATTTGTTACAGGCTGCTGAGGTCAAACCATTAGTAGGAATCAGGGCTGGTTCTCAAACCGTGCAGTAACCAAAATGGGGACTCGACCCAAGGGCCTCTGAGCAATGAGGCTACACAGGAGTAAAGTTATTAGCTTGTTTACAAAACCAGACCCTAAATTTATAGCATATGTTCATAAGGAGCACTTCAGCTATTTAAAACCTGCTGCCTTTCCAGCAAAAACTTGAGTCTAAGCCATAGTTTTGTCTTAAAACAAGAGAAGCAAGTCACGCAGTGGACCAGTGAGAGCAGAGTTCATGTACTTCTTTTTCTGTCTCTTGCTTTTTTAATATCGTCTGGAAAAAAAGTGCAAACGCATTACTGGAGTGGGAGCGGGCAAAGCACCCCAACAAGAACTTTGCCTCGGTTTTTTCAATCAGGGTGATAATGACGAACACGGTGTTAGCAGCAGGGTAGCTAAGGGGAATAAGGCTATGGAAACGGAAAATACTATTTTAAGAATAGCCAGGTTCTTTGTTTTTTAAATCCACAGACGCAACCTTGTTGAAGCTGTTGACAATAACTATATGAAAAACTGCATCTATCACAAAGTCAAGCATCCGTTATGTCCCCTGTTTGAGCTGGGATACATAGTGAAAGAATCAGGTCAAAATTTCACAACATTGGCCCACGAGGTATGTAGATCCCCTCTGACATTTTGCTTCTGTAGTGGGCAGGTAAGGGGATACCCAAGATGAATCAAACTGGCACCTTTGAGCCATCCAGATCTTTACAGCCTGCCATGCCACAGATTTGCATGAAGCCGTGCTCAAAGTATTACGATATACAGAGGATTTCCGCAATTGTTGAAGTGACTAAATACGGACATCTTCCGTGGTCGCGAATCTGCCGTTGTAAGACTGGCAGCATTTCTCCCAGGACCATTCCTTTGTGATTTCTAAAACCAACTAAGGCGTTTGGAGGCCTAAATCCTATGTATTTGGGTTTTTAAAACCCCAGCCTAAAGGTCAAACCAGGAAAACTCCACCGTGTCATGTTCTTTACAGGATTTGATTGTATGCAGACTTGCCCCTCAGTGCCAGTTGGTATTTGCATAGCGTGTCCAGAGCTGCAATTTTTGCACCACACAAGTGGAATAAGTAACATTAAATACAACCATAGCTATAGCTGCTAAAAGGTGTTTAAGAAGAAAAAGAAAACCTATTGAGTCCCCGTTAGCTAACTCTGGGAATCCTCTGATCCAGTTGAGTTTTAAATGTCATATCTTGGCAGGAAAATATTCTACAGGTGAATCCAGTTCATTTTGAAGAAGTTTCCCTTGATCTGGGACGCAGCATGTCCTTTTCCTCTCTTGTCCCGTTGTTAATCCTCCTTTGCCCTATCTTCAAGAATTCCTTCTCCATTTGTGACAGTTTGATCCCTTCAGATAGCCACAGGTCGCCCTAACATTTCCCCATAGTTATTGCCCCATCGTGATGCACAAGGAAGATCCTTAGACAACAAGCTGGTGAAGTCCCATTCATCTAGGACCTGCCTGTTATATACCCTGGGTAAGGTCATCATCAGCCCATTCTCATGTCCTTGTCCATTTTAACGTCTGGACCCGTATTTCTGATAATGGGTATATTGTGCCCGCCACAGAACTGAGCCTTCAGAAAAATGAAACCAACAGGGTTGTCCTGCAGTATCATATTAGCAACAGGTTTAAGCTGCAAGGCAATGTGATATAATCTGCAAACACAGGTCAGAAAAGGTCATTTCATACTCCGGTTACTGAGTGTGTTTATTTGCCGGGTTGCTGATAATGCACATTATGGGAAGTTGCATTAGAAAGGTTTTAAATAAATAGAGCAGCCAGTCTCCGCCTATC
Organism: Caiman crocodilus; assembly: GCA_030014935.1. Lineage (NCBI taxonomy): Eukaryota > Metazoa > Chordata > Crocodylia > Alligatoridae > Caiman > Caiman crocodilus. The sequence goes on along the minus strand of JAGPOW010002118.1, from coordinate 3,785,634 downwards.
TCATTTTGTTTGACCTGAGCAGCAAGGAGTTTAGGATGGCTTCAGCTTCCTTTATTGCTCTTTGTTCGTGACAACCTCTCTGCCTCCACCCAGGCACATGCACAAGTCACCAGCCTACATGTGAGTACTGACCCACAGAGAAGAAGGAGGAGGTACCGAGTGTTTTGAGGATACCCTGTCAGTGTTACTCGACTGGTTATGTGAAAAATTACCTTGTGAACCCAGCGTGCCATCTGTGCCCTTACTCGTCCTCTTTCCTTCCCAGCCACGAGAGCTGCATTTATTTCTTGCACTCCAAGCCTGACCTCCCAACAGCTCTTAATGTAGCAGCCCCCAAAAGTAGGGTACTAGATGTTGATTTGCCGAATTGCATGAGAAGGCTAGTGCACAGCACTGAATCGATCCATGCGAATTGCCGCACGTGTAGAAGTAGGGGCTGCACACTAGACTTCCCTTGTTTCTGTTTCTTTTGTGCTTTGACTGAAGTGGTAGCCTCCTCTGATGGATTGAGGAGAATAGCAGTTCAGTTAAATAGACCAGACTTCCCTGTTTAGGAGCTGACATGCTTTGAAGCAATCAGTTTGGGCTTTGACATGCACCCTGCAGTCTTTGGCATTAGTAGTCCGGTTTATAGCTATTCCTAGCCGTGCACTTGGACGCAGGTTATTGAATGAATGAAAGGGAGCAATGCAAAGCATTGTAGGAGTGCAGCACTTGTCACTGTAGCCAGCCTTACCAAGCCCCCGCATGCTGCCATCAGGATTTCTTTAACTCTTCATGTCATACCAGATGAGACAATATGAGAGAGCATGGGAGAAAGAGGAAGTCCTATGAACGTCTTCCCAGGCATGGCCATAGGAAATGAGTCGTAGGATGTCACGATGGGTTAGTCTGCATGATGGGTACACAGTGGAAGTCCTACATCACTGACTATAAAGAGAGAAGAATAAATTGGCAGGATTTGTATATCGTTATAGTTCGGACCTCTGACCGCCTCCTTGAAAAGTGAGCTTGTGGAGGTGGAAAGAGCTGCTTTTTGCAAACAAAAGAGCTAAACTAAGAGGCAGGTAAAGGGCCTGAAACAAGTGTCTGCATGATGAGAGCATTGACATTTTGCAACTTTGATTGTAGGGCGGGGCTGTCGGCATCACCATAGATTGGAACTGTGACCTTGACTGGCCTGTGACTTACTGTAAACCCGTTTATGAGTTTCATGGACTTTATACTAGTGACACAAATGTTTCACCAGGCTTCAACTTCAGGTATGAGCGATCTTTCCCCAATAGGACTTCATATGTGGCTTTCTTTTTCATCTTCCACTAGCCCAAGGCACTTTACAGGTAGGGTGACCAGTCCCCTTCAGAGACTGGTTCTGTCTGGCTGGATATTGGGCATCCTGGAAATGCATGGGTGCCAGGCACAGTCTGGCCAGGAGTCAGAGCAGCGCAGAGCCTGCCCAGCAGTCAGCCCTGCCCCTGAGACCGTGTGACAACATGGGGTGGGGGAGCAGCGTCCTGCATTTCTGGGTATTATTTTCTCCTTTACCAAAATTAATGCTGTCCTTGCAATGCCAAAGAGCAGACTCCGAAAAGTAGTTTGCATTATTATTATTATTATTATTATTATTATTATTATTATTATAGATAATGATTGGGGCACTGGCAGGCTTCCAAATTTCTTTAAAAATTGTAAATAGAGCAATCAAACATTGTGTTCAACTGCTACCTCTCTCTCTCTCTCTCTCTCGAGATATAGATATAGATATCTATATAGTGGTGTTTCATTTTAAACACAGAAAAATACTGATTTGGGGGGTTTTAATCCGATAATTTTGGATTTTTTAAACAGAGAAAACCAGGATGCCTGCTGATCAAACATTTGCACCCTGCATCCTTTCCGCTATTAGCGGTGCCGGGTTTCCAGTCCAGTGCCCCAAGAAGCTGCGCAGTAGGAATGTGCAAAGCAGCCCCGATATTCAGTGTGGATTCGGATTCGGCCTGAATCAGGGACAGTGATTCGATTAATTGATCTGGATCGCTGTCCCTGGTCCGATTCGGCTGGATCCGAATCTGAAGATTCGATGCTGATTCGGAGAATCAGCAATTTGGGCACAGACACAGTTTAAAAGGTTTTTCTACGTACCTCAAGCTAGCAGGCGTGGCTTGTGAATGCCGCACTCGTTTATTTATCGTATTTGTGCTATTCGGACTAATAGTGAAAACGATGCCTGCGAGTCCCGCGCACGCTCATAGTGAATGTTCTTGCAGGAGCATCGTACACCCTGTGGGACAAAAGAACAAGAATGCATTCAAACCGGAGTGGAGTAACTCATTTTAATTCAGGCAGCCATTAAATCTCAGTTAATTCTTCTGTTTGTTTTTTGCTTTGCAGTTTCACTGAGTAGGTAACGATCACAAGTAGCTCGCTCATTTGTAACATTTTCTCCCGGGAGACGGCAAAATGCTTTACAAATACAGTCAGTATCATTATCCCCATTTTCCAAATGGGGAAACTGAGGTAAAGGGCAGTTTTCCAATGTTATCCAGAAGGCCAGTGGCAGATCCAAGAATTAGACCTTTCCGAGTCTCGGTCCATTGCTCTGTCCAGGAGTCCCCAAAGACTTCAGTATGTCGGTTTTGCAGTTGGCTGACAGTAGTTCGGCTGTGCTTCCGTTTTTGGGGG
>JAGPOW010002118.1:3726622-3782852 GCA_030014935.1 Caiman crocodilus | reverse complement strand
CATCTGAAAACCAAACCTTGTGGGCTAGATTTTCCAAGTTGCCCAGGACTGGTTTCAAATATTCAACCTCTCCAAGGGGAAGCCAGAATTTTAAAAGAACTCTGATCCTGTGTGACATTTTGGACCTAGTTTTCCGAAAAAACTCAACACCTAATCTGCTGCGTCAAGCTCTGGAAGAACCGGTGGCTCGTTTAGTGGACTGGAGCTTGTTGGAAAATCTGGGCCAGCATTAGAGAGGTGATCTCTTTGGAAAACGGAGACCTAAGTAGCTCGCTCAAGGTCATAAAGCAAATCTGTATAGATTAGTAAAGAAAGCTCCGAAGCTCTGACTCCAACCCCTGCTCCGGCCACTATTTTAAATGCACAAGGCGTAAATGAGAACCAGCAGCAACCTGTTCCTCTCCAATGTGCCCTGGTGTTGCATCTGTTTCCCTTAAGATTTGCTTGGGGTTGGTAGGCAGTCTGCTTTAAACTGACAGAGAAGACTTGTTTTAAGGAACAGCCTTCCATTTTAAGTTCTGGCTGGCGCTGTTGCTGCAGCCTTTTTGACTGTGTGTTAAATCATTTCTCCACTACAGGACTGATGTGCGGCTAATACTAAGCAGGTTCTGCAGCAGCGCCATATGGATTGCTTTGCCCTTGACCGGTAGTGGCCTTCTGTTTTCATCAAATGGAGCTCACCACCAGCGTCAGTAAATAACATGACATGCCATTGTGTGGCAAATATATATTTTTAAATAGGGTTTTGGAGACTTGATAACGTCTTACTGGGGTTCAAGGAGTTCTAGGACTCTTCTTTCAAAGAGGCTCAGGAACAGCCTCCTGTTTTTCTGCTGGTGATACAGCCATTCCCAAACGATTGCTTCTAATCAACAAAGAAAGCCTCTGTCGTGTCTGAAAAGTGGAGGCGTTTAGAAACAAGGGTGTGTTTAGTGCTTTGCAAAAGTGCTGGCTTATCTCCCTGAAAACAGTATGGTGCTGGGTGCTGTACAAGAACCTGCAGAGAACAGAGTGATGTGCCCTGTCCCGCGATGATTAGCAAGAAGCGGCGTAGCTGACTGATGGAGTTGTAGGAGAGAGCTCTTTGCTGAGCGTACCTCAAGGTTAGCGCTCCACGCAGTGTCCAGTAGCAGCTGCAGGCGTCACGCCAGATTAGGTCTCTCCTGAATCCTCCTCACCTTCTCTCCCCAGTCCTACTCACCAAGCTAGACAACTAAGTGGTTGAAAAAATACAGCCTGTGAAGGGCTGTTCCCCACAGCCTGTTGTTCTGCTACAGATATTGCAGCGCTCTACAGCGAGGGTACTCAACCTCCAGCCCATGAAGCTGTAGGTACGCAGCCAGGCCCTCCCACACCATGGGACCAGGTTTGTGCCGGGATGCCTCCTGCCCTCTTCTGCATGGCAGGCATGGACTGTCACAACGGACCTGTGCCAGATTGGGAGCACTGGCCGGATCTGACCCACGAATGGGCTGGGCACTGCCCGTGTAGCTCACCGGCCAAAAACGTTGAGCGCTTCTCTTGTACAGTAATGTGGCATCCACTATTGTTACGATCATGGTACTACAGCACATTGGCCCATCCAGGCAGGCGGGTAGGGCTGTGGGAAACTTCAGGTGGTGATTCTATCTGGAGGAGATTTGACCTGATTCGGTAGCCAGATCTGAATCAAATCAGGGGACCAATTTAAAGGTCCGCATTGGTTCAAAGCTCTCCGAATCTTCAGCAAAGATTTGGAGAGCTTTGATGATTCGTGCAGTCTCCAGTGGCTGCAACAGGGAGCTGCAGCTGACTCCGAGCTGGCAAGTGGTGGGGGAAGTGGTGGCTGGGGACAGGACCATGTGGGGACCCATGCCACCCCCCCAACCCCTGCCCGCTCCCCCAGCCCCTCCATGGCTGCCCTGCCCACCGCAGCTCCTGGTACTTTAAAAAAAAAAAGTCCCAGTGCTCACTGGGTGCTGCTGGGTGGGGGACAATCCCCACTGCCCTATGCTGCATGGGGGCCTCTGCACGAGCCCCCTTGACCCCCGGCTGCTGAAGCTGGCCCATGTGGGAGACCCACGGGAGAGTGGGGGCTCGTGCAGAGCCCCCCATGCAGTGTGGAGCAATGGGGATCATCCCCTGCCCGGCAGCACCTGGTGAGCCAGGAGAGGGTTTTCCTCAAGTGCTAGGAGCTGGGCAGCGGGGCAGCCATTGCTGGGCTGGGAGAGGGGCAGGGGATGGGACTGGCCTGGTTGATTTGAAGATTCAGCTGCTGCCAAATCTCCAAATCAGATGTGGCTGAATCGAATGAGGACAGTGATTCGAGTCACCAAATCAAATCACTGTCCCCCGAATCGGCCAAATCCAAAGCGAATAATAGCCACTTTGCCCAAGCCTAAGGCAGGGTATTGCTGAATGGGGACCTGGCTGGAATCACTTCTAGAGGTTTTGAGGAGACTATGATGCATAGTGGTTTGAGGGTTTCTTGTATCAGTGTTATTGAAACTTGGACACTGAACACCCAGTTGTCAAAGTCACTGAGCACCCAGCTCCATTGTTTTGTTGTTGTTGTTGGAGGGCTTTTGTGGGGGGTTCAGTTGTGAGTACTCATTAGTGCTGAATCCACAGTCGTGGCATGGCAGGTTGACTCTTAAATCAGTGAAGGTAATTAGTGGATGAATTTGCCTTTACAATGCCTGCCCATTTCACAAAGGTAGTGGTAATTTAATCAGTGAATGTATATAATGGGCTCTGAGGCCCTTGGCTGAAAGATGCTATAGAAATACTAAGGATTATTATTTAGATGCAAATATTGCCTGAACTACTGTTGCTTTTCTATGTATAAAACAAAGGATGACTCTAATAAAGCTGAATTTAACTGAGTGCTCCAAAAGCAGATTTTTACCCAAGGGCTTTACTCTAACAAGGTTTCATTTTCTTTATGAAGCAGTATAGATATATCTTTTTATATCAGGTCTGTCAATTAACACTGCAACTGCAAAGCATCTTATACGCAAGGAGCATCTTATAATGAGCAGTTGATCTCAGCTCTAACGAGCAAAATGTCTAGGCAGAACTACCAGGTTAAACAATTGGTTCGAAGACTGGTAAATTTGACCAGGGGTGCATCCCAATCTGTGTTTCCCCAGGGACATCTAGCAATGGCACATAGTTGTGGCGCTGCTAGTTGTCCCCAAGTAATGCCCATGCACACATTTCTGGTGCGCAGCAAGGTACCCTGGGTGGGGCAGGGAAGGCTGGGGCCAGCACCTGGGCTGGCCCCAGCAGCCTTACCTGGGGTACTGGGGGCTTCCCGGAGCCCCAGCAGTGGTGATCTGGGTGCACAGAGCGTGGCTGGTAGCCGGAGCTGGGCTTCAGCCAGCCAGGCACTGGTTCCAGGGAGTGCATGCTGCTGCCACATGCACTGCCCCACTTTTTTGTTTTGTTTTTTGGTGCTTTTTTTATTTGACACTGGGATCTCCCGGTATCAAAAACAGAAAACCTGCCATGCTGCAAATGAGCAGAACTCGTGGTCTGCAGATCTGTGGCGCCACAAACCACACGTGTGCGCTCGTCTGGACACGCCATCAGAGGCTTTGTGTTAGTAAATGGGTTCCCTCCCTTTGGGCCAGACGTGTGATGTTTTTCCGCAAAGCTGAATCAGGCCTAGTGACTGTAAACAGCAGTGACTTGTTCACCCATGTCTGAGGCTTGGGATCCTGACTGCATGGAAAAGTGTGATCGGGTTACACCATGCCTGCAGGGACAGATCATGCAAAAGTGGTGTCTTTTCAGTGTCTGGTGTCAAAGTCCCAATCCCGGTAATGTTTGGCTGTAGATTTAGAAGAGAAGCAGGGCTGTGATTTCAGCCTGGTTTATGACTATTTATGAAGTCCCCAAAAGCATATGGCTTCCAAGAGAACAAAAGTCTCACCATGGCACTTCCCTGCTACAGTAGTTGGAGATGATACCTTGAAATTGGTCTCTCTCCAGTTGGGCCCAGGGAAGCACAGCCTTGGAAGGTGGTGCTGAGCCAGAGTGGATATCCAGTCTTCTAGTTTGCATCTATGCAGCAAATAGTTGACAAATCTGTGGTGTTTTAAGGAGAAAATCATTACGTATTCAGCTATATAGCACATTTCTGAGCTGAGCAGAGTGGCTGGTGGTTTGCTAAGTCAAACCTGAGAGACTCCAAAGAGCTTTGGAAAAGCTGGAACAATTCCTTGCTCATTCATCCTACTTGCCAAAATAGAGTGAGTATTTGGGTATCTACCAGCTACCTGCATGAAGGACCAGCAGACATCTCAGGTGTGGCTACGAGAGTGCTGGGGAAGACTTCATAGAGGAGGTGTAGATAACCAGTAATTGATTTTAAGTTTATTTTGTGGGGGGGGGGGGCGCAGGGGAAGGTGGTCTGTCACATTTTACAATCTTTGCATTCTCCTATACCTGAGGAAGGGCGAGTGCCAGAAAGCTTGCAAATAAAGATTTTTTTTTGCAAATACCTAGTTGGTCTAATAAACGACAGCACCTCTGCCATGAATTCTGGTTCCTTTTCCCTCCACACAGTGCCTCATGTATCTCTGTTACTGCTGATATGCATGTACTCTTGGCTTGTAGTTATTCATGCTCAGCCAATAGTTTTTAATAGTTTAAAAAAAAACAAGTATGTCTAATTTTCATGACCTCCCGCAATATTGAACAGGAGGCCTAATGCAGTGTTATTCATTTGTTAATAATAATTGGATCATTATAATTATATTCACTCCACTGCTACCATGGCAAAGCAGAGCTGCACAACACACCTACAGAGCCAGATTGGGAAGCGGCTGCGGAAGGAGTGAGTGCAGACTGGCTTGGTCTGACCCTGCACAGTGCCTCCTGGAAACGGAGGCATGCGAGGTAGGTGGAATTTCCCCGCACACCTCTGTTTTCAGGAGGCAGAACTGAGAAGCAGCATTAGCAGAAGGGTGCGCTGCCTGCATTATCGTGTGCAGCAGACACATGGGACAATGTCATTCTGCAGTGGCAGCAGTGATGCGGGGGTCTCATAGCACGCCACTTGAGAACCACTGGTATGGGCACACCAGAAAGATTGCTTTATCTTGAGCACTTTGTACTGATGAAATGGAGGTTTAATATGATATGAACATCTACTCCAGTCATTTAATTTTACTGCCTATACGTATCATCAGCTCTGTTGTGGGCCTGCAGGACTAGTGCCAAGAGCTTTAATCAGAGATTTGTTGCTCCTGCTGAGCTTTTGCTTTTCTTTCTTGTGGCCTGAATACTTAGCTTTTTCTCTTGAGCCTTCTCTTTTTGTCTCCATACTGGAGGACATAATGCTGTTGTTTCTTATCATTGGAGCAATTTCTTACATTACATGTGGATCACACGGACTTGCTGAAGTTTAGCTGCTAGAGAACTGCTCTGTAAAAGCACTCTGCTCTGTGGTATCACTTTCTAATACAAAAACCTTCCTTTCTGGTGCCTATTTAATACCTAAAGACTTTTACCCCCTGGAATGTCCCAGCCCATGCATAAGCCACAAGCCCCTTTACCCATTAATCTAGTAATGTTCCTGTAAAATGTAGCACAAGGCTGGGGAGTGAATGACTGAGCTATGTGATACTAGAATAAGTCCCTTTTTTATGTGGCTTCCAGTGTGCTTTGCACAACCAGCTGTTTTTATATCCATTCTTTTGGAGAGTAGGTGTCATTTGGGACATTTATACACATTTTTCTGGCACATGATGCACCAGAGATCCACCACTTAGTCCACTTAATCGAATCTGCTCCACACACGAACTGAAACGAACTGCTTTGCACCACGTGCAGTTGTACAAGTGACAAAATGCACATCAGCGCACAGAAAATGGCGGCAGTGCGCATTTGATCTAAAGCACCTTCAATGCGTTTTAGTTCAAAAGCATGCCACCACCATTTTCTCAGCGCTGATGTGCATTTTGCTGCTTATACAATTTCAAGCATTGCAGCGCCAGGTGCTTTTCAAAGCGTCTGGCGCTGCAGCACTTGCACGTGTGTAACAGGGTGTGCCGGAGCTGCCTTCAGTATGGCCCCCGTACCTGTCTCTGGGCAACCACCCGCCTACTCGCCTGCCACGTCTTTGCTGTTAATTGGTTCATTAGCGGGAGCCTGCCCTTTCTACTCATACTGCCCCCTCCACTAGGGGGCGCCATCTGCGGCTCCTTCCTCCCCAATACCACAGCCCAAGCCTCGCCGATATCGCGGCCCGTCTCTCGTTCTCTCTGGGCCGTCTCAAGTCTTGTCCCTCTCCTGGACTCTATGTGCCGCCCCACTGGGCTCCTCAATACGGCACTCCCCACTCTGGGCTCACCACGCCCACACAGGGCTTCTCAATACGCTGCCCCCTCCTTGTGGTTGGCTGTGCCCAACCTGGGCTCCCAAATGCTGCCCCCTTCCTGGGGCTGGCTGTGCCCAACCTGGGCTCTCTAATGCCTGCAGCCCCCTGTCGGGACTCCCAATGCCCGCACTACCCAATATTGCCCCCTGTCTGGGGCTGGCTATGCCCCACTTGGGCTTCCAGTGTGGCCCCTCCCTGGCCTCTCAGTGCTGCCCCTCTTGGGCTCCTCACTCTTTGCCCCTTGCCCCCTTCTCGATATGCTGCCCCTATCTAGGGCCTCAGTATTGCCCCCTCCTGGGACTGACTATGCCCAACTTGAGCCTTCAAAGGAATGCAGCCCCCTTTCAGAGACTCCCAATGCCCGCACTTGGGCTTCTCATTAAAATAGCCCCCTCCTTGGGACTGACTACACCCAACTTGGGCTCCTTAGCAACTGCAGCTCCCTTTCAGGGACTCCCTGTGCCCAACTTGGGCTTCTCAGTAAAATAGCCCTCTTTCTAGGGCTCCTCAATGCTGCCCCCTTCCTGGGGCTCGCCAAGTCCAACTTGGACCCCCTTCTCAGTGCTGCCCCCTCTCTAGGCTAGCTCTGCTATGCCCAACTTGGGCTCCTTATCAAATACCCCCTCTCTGGGGCTGCGGTCTACGCACCCCCTTACTGCTGCACCCTTACTGGTGCTCCACTGCACCTTCTCTGGTGCTAGGGCCCCACACCGCTGTGGGCCCTATGAACACACTGCACCCCACGGGTGCCAGGATCCCCACACTGCTGGGGTCCCTTATGAGGCCTCCTCCTTCCCCTTATAGCCTCATCCAAACCACTGGTCATAATAACAACAGAACACGAACACAAGCCTCTGGCTATACCATAAACATAATTTTATAACCTGGCCGTACCAGCATAAGCCTCCCAGCTATCCCATAGCATCATTGCTCCAGCCTCTGGAGCACTCGTGAGCTGCACTCACATTACTGTCTCACTCTCAGAGCTTGAGCTTGAGCTTGAGCTTGAGCTTGAGCTTGAGCTTGAGCTTGAGCTTGAGCTTGAGCTCCTGCTCCTGCTCCTGCTCCTGCTCCTGCTCCTGCTCCTGCTCCTGCTCCTGCTCCTGCCAGCAGAAAACTGGCAGTCTGCCTCTGGCTCTGACTTTATAGGAGCCAAGCCCCGCCCTCTAGGTCAGCTGACCTTCATTAGTTGCCCTGGTAACCTGCAGCTGTGCTGCCTAATCACTGCTAGGGCTCCACCTCTGGCAGTTCTTCTATGCAGCAGGCACAGGGCAACCGGAGTGCTCTGTGACAACATGTAAAAATGCCCTTAGGTTTGACTTTCAGCTAATACACCGATGCAGTAAATGGTGTTCATCTCAGATATTTTGGACTCAGTTTTGTTTGCTTTATAATTACTCGGGCCAGTGATCACGAGCAGGTGTTATGTGATCATCTGGTCCCTGTTAAAAACAGAAGCCGAACTAAAAACACTTGCACGTTGAATTTCAAATTTGAACCCAAACTTTGCTTCTTGGGTCCATTGCTAATTAAGATGAGTATGCTGCTTTTGTTTAATTTGTGAAAGATGTCCTTGTTTTTGCATGTCGATTGGTCAGGAAGTTTCTTAAATGCTGGTAGCTATCAATATTCTGTAGATGTCTGGTTCCTAACCTTTTCCCCCGGGGGCCAGATGGGCAGTGCCCAGTCTGTCTGTGGGCTGGATCTTGCCAATGGACCCAATCTGGCACCAGGGGCAGGTACAGTAGGCACCATCCAGCTGTGCAGAGTGGGATGGGGGGCAGTCCGGCCCCAACCCAGCCCTGTAGAGGAGGGAGCGTGGCTTGGCCCCACTGGGGGCAGGGGGCATGGCCCAGCCTTGATCCAGATTTGGGGTGGGGAGCCCAGCCCCACGAGTAGAAAGGAGTGCGACCCAGCTCCAACTGACCGTGGAGGAGTTGGAGTTTAGGAATTTAGCCAGGGAGAGAGTGGTCATATTAAAGACTACTGCTCCCCTGCTCCAAATTTCCCAACCCATGGGCAACCTCATGAGCCGGATGCAATGACTCCGTGGGTCACATTTGGCCCATGGCCTGGAAGTTGAGCACCTCTCCCATAGATTGTTTCTGTTGCTTACCTAAGGACCTCAGATAAATGGGTGTCTTTCCAGTGACTAGTGGTTTTTGGGTCAGTCTAACTGTGACCTAATATACTGTACTCTGCATGACAAAATAGTCTGATAACCTACAATTTAAGGCAGTGGTTCTCAACCTTTTTAGACTCAAGGCACCCCTTGGAAAGTGCCAGCTCTTAGGTTTCACTCTTTTTTTTTTGCTTACAGAAAAATAAATTCTGTTTCCTGTTTGAGAACAGTTTTTCTGTTGCAGTGAACTCAGAAGGACCACATCTATGTATTTATCTTGCAAATCTCTGGGCGTGTGAATCTAGTTTGTAAACCTAACAGTGTTGACATTGTGTGGCACCCCAAGGTAGGATCTTGAGGCCTCTTGAAGGGATCTTGAGGCACCCCAAGGTGCTGTGGTTGAGAATCACTGATCTAAGGGTCTGCTCTCCTGAGATGCTACCTGCACAGGAATGACCCAAGAAATGGAGGGGAGCTGAAGGCTTGTGCCACAAGATTATGAGCTTATGTTTACTATAATTTGTCACAAAGGCAAGTTATGTGTTTTGAAGATTAGCATTAAGATGACTCATTTTCTACTTTACATGCACGAAACAATAAAACCTCTGGACTAAGTTTTTACCCGCAGCAGACTCTACTCCAGGGATGAATTTGCCTGGCCCCATATACGTTTGTTTTGTACTTTTTGTTAATAGATGGGATTGGGGAACCTGAGCACCGCCGCACCGGGCCTGGTATCCAGCAATCATTAATGCTCACACCTGCATGAAAGGCAGCTAATAATTTCCTGAAGGGGAACTGCAGTCTCTCTCTTTTTTTTCCCCCCTCCTCCTGCATTACCATAATGAAATGTCAGCTCATCACTAGGCTTACCATGCCGCAGATGTCTGTTCATAATTACTGTTGTCACAGAGTGTTTACCCTGATCGTCTAGCCAGACTGGTGCAGAGTTAAGTGGATCACATCTCAAGATAGCTGCACATCTGGGACAAAATATGACCACTGATGCTTTTTAGGGAGCTCTCAATCCTGTGAGTTTTTATTTTGAGATTGGGGCATTGTGCGTACAGATAAGCTTGCAGAGGAGCTGATTTGCTTAGAGGATCTGTTCAAGAGAAACACCGTGACAATGGCTGCTCTCACATGAGCACACAGACCAGCTGCTCTGTTCTAGTCAAGCTTTCAGATATTTCTCATCACCACTCTGCCCCGACAATACAGAATTAGTCTCTGCAGTTTGCTCTGCGACATGTTGCTCACATCCCGTGTTTTAAAAGACACTGTTAGTCGAACTGCCTTTTGAAATGCACCGGGGGTGAAACACGTGGCATTGTAGCAGCATCCTGTTACGAGTTTATTTCACGTCCTGTGTGTAGCTACCATGCACTAAAGTGGAAATCCTACGTGCTAGAAAGTGGCCCAACACCGAGAACAGTGCTAAATCATGTGATTAAACCATTCCAAAAATCATTGATACTTCTATTTAAAAAATCCATTTTCTTGTTTTCCTGACTCTCCCCTCCAGTCATCCAACTGATCAGTTGTATAAACTGGTAAAAGTGTAAGCAGACTTCTTGACCCAGTTCAGTAAGAAAGTGCCAGGATCTCTAAGGGTTTGCACTCAGTGATGACATTTCAGATACCTTATTCCAAAAGCTGTTTTTTTTTAAATTTAATACTGTTCTTGTATTACTATCCAACAAATCCAGTTCACTTTTTAGAGCTATGCTTCTGGGCTTTGGTCGCCACGTGGGGCTGGGAAGGAATTGTTTCCTCTTCTTGCTGTTACGTGGAGGGAGGGGAGCACTGAGTGTTAACTGCAGCCAAAGCTACAGATTTTGACCGGGGTGCTGGGATGTGCCAGTGCTCCTGTTGGGACTTAAACCTGGCATGTAGGACATAAGAATTGCCATTTACTGGGTCAGATCATAGATCCATCTTGCCCAGTCTCCCGTGGCCACACGGGTGCCAGCACTTCCTCCTCCTGCTGGAGTACCTGGGCAGGGAGCCCACACTGAGCCTCTCCCCTCCTTGGTGGACCTGCTGCCCTGCCTGGCTTGCCCGGAGCAGGCTCCTGCTGGCTCTCTCGTCCACCCCAGCCCATCCCTACCCCATCCTATGGCAGGGCAGGAGCCCCCTGCGGGGACTGCCACCCTGGCAGCCCTCAACACGGGCTGGCAATGAAGCGAGGGAGAGCCAGCAGGGCCAAGAGCCTTCTCCCAGCTAGGTTACCCGGGTGGGAGGCATGGGCCTCCCAGGAACCCAGGAGAGGAGCAAAGGCAAGGGCTTCTTGAAAGCTTCCTGCACACGTGGAGGTGGGAAGGGCAAAGAGCCAGTCACCAAACCCAAACCACAGTACCTAAGGGAGCCAGGTGCTCTTCATTTAAGAGCACCACACTCAGGTTGTCCCTAGCCCTGCTTTGGGCTCTCCACTGCCGCTGCCCCATCTGACTCGGGCAGTGGGACTCCTTCCTCAGCCCTCACCCGCTGGCACAGGGTGAGGTACTTGCTGCCAAAGAAAGAGGGCCTGCACTTCAAGACCAGGCAGTGGGCCCCCAAGATCATGACAGCCTCCAGTTTCCACGGCAAGAAAGTTTTCTTCCTTGCTATGGGGGCCACGATCCAGGAGGTGGTGAAGAAGGGGGTCTCTGTGGGAGACGGGCATGTTCCCCTCAAGCCCGTGGGGGAGCTGGGGACCCATGTGGTCCTGAGCTTTGTCCTCCCATGCCTCCCTAACTTGGCCATCCTGCTGGAGGCCCTGGGGAGTGTCATGTTCCTGGTCCCTCCCTTCCTACGGGGGGCCGGGACCCGAGCCTCTGCCACGTGCACTCCTTCTGCCCCCAAGTGATGATCCAGCTGGTGGCAGGGGTCAGGGTGGAGGCCAAGGAGGCTCTCGGGGTCCCCTTTCCGGGTGTCCCTAATAAAAGTTACACGGTGGGGGACCTGAGATTCTTCTGGTGCTGTGCATTGGGTCACCTGCACCAAGAGTGCCCCTTAGGTCAGCAACGAGGGGCACTGCAAGCTCCCAACACGAAGAGGGGTGCCCACACCAATGACACCCTGGAACTGCAGCTGTTGCACCCAGGTTCCTGACAAGCTAAAGGCACCCTTTGCTTCAGCCACTGGCAAGATCTTAGGGCAGGGAGTGAGGGAAGGGAAGCATCTTTGCCCCCACCCCAGCCGTTACTACCCACTCTGCCCCCAGTCCCAAGCCATCCCGTTCCCCCATGGCTGAGTGGGTACTGGTCCATCTAGGACCTGCTACGGGGTCCCAACACAGAGGGAGTCAAAGCAGGCCCCCCTGACACCCAGGACAGCCCTGAGGGAGGACCCTGCACCGACCCCCAGGTTCTGCCCTCCCACCCTCTGAGCCCACCCCGTCCCAAGGGGCTGCACGCTCCCTCCACCAGTATCAGGACGAACAGTGGACTAGGTGGTTCAGACAGTGCTCTGCCGGGCCTCCACCACCACTGGGGCGGAGGAGAGGAAAACAAGCCCCCCACCCAGCAGCCAAGAGGAACCCACTGATCCACAGGGCCAGGAAGAGGATGACCGGGACTCCGCAGAGTCCATGAACCTCTCAGCCCAGCGGTCCCCAGAGGCAGCCTCTTCCCGGTGTGGGCCTGGGCGTGGGACAGGCTCAGCTGTGCAGGATGGGCAGCAGTGGTGCTGGCAGGGGTGGCTACAGGGAGTTTTGGGGTGGCTATAGCACCCAATGGCATAACATGTAGGCCTGTGTCACACACATCTCATCTCTCTGCTCAGTCAGACCAATTTCTATATTGGATCAGGAAGGAATTGTACCTTGTAGTCAGGTTAGTACAGATGGCGGGGCAGGGCTTTTGTCTTCCTTGAGGGAAGAGTGGGGTATAGCCCTTTTCCTTGGATCCCTTGAGTGTGTTTTAACAACCCGTGTAGCAGCGGGACATTAGCCACCATTGTCCCCCCGCTGCACTCCTGGCAGGTTAGGGTGTCATGCCTTGTGATTGTGTCAGGGTTGACTGTAATTTTATGAATAGGTTAGACAATGGATTTGCAGGATGGTTTGGATATGGATAATCTTGTCCCTGGCAGGAGCTTGGACTACATTACTTCTAGGGGTGCACTGATAGAGATTTTGGGGGCCAATGCTGATAGCCGATATTTAAGAAGGCATATTGGCCGATGCCGATCCTATATCTGATATAGCTGCCTCCAATTGATAAGTCTGGTGTGGCGGGGAGGGGAGTATGTGTCTGCCCTCCTGGGGTGCAAGCGGCGGCGGGAGCTGCCCCTACCCCATGAGCTGCACCCCCCGCCCCATCCCAGCTGGGCAGCACCTGCCCATCCCCTCCCTCACCGTGAGGGGCATTGATCTGCCCCCCTCCACACCCCTTCCTCCCCCCTGTCCTTCCAACTTACCAGCTCGAGGCAGCTCTCCACGCTGCTAACTCTGCTCCATGCTGCCCTGTGGCTGCGTGCAGCATTTATCAGCCAAATTATCAGCCCCATAGGGCCAATATCTGATGTAGACAATTTTCTTCATATTGATCCAATATCGGACCGATGAATCGGTGCACCTCTAATTACTTCTGACGGTCCCTTCCAGCCCCACTTTTCTAGGAGTCTGTGACTCTTCCCCTTCACCCTTTAACACACAAATTCATTTTCTTGCAACAACAGTGTTACCACCAGGATAACTTGTAAAACATAAGGTATCTCTTTACCTTGTGGAGTATATCGACAGGCTGTTCAACCTCTGTGTAATTCAGCTAAGTCTGATGTTTGCCACTACTTTCTACCAGAAAAGATTTAGAGTCAGTCCTTGCTTGCCAACAAAGTAGTTCATCTGGCATGATCATAATTGAAATCTTCCTATTATAACAACATCTCAGAGTAAGTTTCAGCATGAAAGAACATGATTGCTATAAAAAGGAGGTTTATAAGGCCACCGTCTTGACCGTGAAAGTGGTCAGAGTGGCAGTGAGTTTTGTGTGAACTGTTTCTTTTTCTTTCATTCTTTTCTCTTTGGTAAGAAAGCTTCCTTTCCCAAGCTTTTGGACAAGGCACAAGCAGAGCAGAAGGCTATCTGCCAGGTTTCTGGGATTGTCAACCTGCTTATTGCTCAAGGGTTCAGAGCAGGATCCTTCAGACCGAAACTCCCTGCTGATTTCTAGCCTGTTGATTAGCCCTGACACAGGAATGATATCAGAACCCCCTCAATCTAACCCGAACCCTTGCAGAAATGTCCCTTCCAAACCGTTTCCTCTTTGTGCTGTAGTTCTAACTCCATTGTGAGGGGTCAGGTAGAATAGCACGTTTGGGCAGAGCCCTGCAAAACTTTAGTCCCGTGAGTAGCTGTCACAGTGGCTTTGCAAAATCTGCAAGGCTTTACTCTGATTACTTCCTTTTACAGCAACCTCCCTGCCCCTTCCCCACCCCACGCTCTGGGCATTGTATTGCTGGACTTCGCTCATACCTGCTGTCTTTGTTTAAGTACTGTCAGCATTTTTGTGTTTGTTTAAAGGAGGTGTAGTCTTGCTGAGACGTGCCAGGTTGATAGCCCCGGGATCAGAGCTGCTGCACGCCCTTCATGTCGCTGACCTGGACACAGCTGGCAGTCCTGCTACGCTGTGCGGCATCCTGTTCAGGTGTCATATGTCCAGCTGTGTTCCAGGAAAGCTGTGGGCAGCACCATGCCTAGACTCCTGGCGGCCCTGGACACACCTTTAGTATTGGGCTCCCCTTCACCGGAGATAATGATAATAATAATAATGACCATTTTGGGGCCCCCTTTCTATCCAGGCTCTGGGCAGTCACCTGGTTCGCCCATGCCTGTGTCTGGCCCTGCATGTATGGCTTCCATGGACAAGTAGCCAGGTGCCTCATTTCTCCTGCTGGATCAAGGTCAGGAACTAGGCAGCTGTATATGGCAGTGGTCAGCAACCTATAGCCCACTGGCCAGATTGAGCCCGTGAAGAGACTGGATCCAGCTCACAGCAGCACAGGTGACATCCCCATGGTCGTAGCACCTACCCCTTTCTATGTAGTCCCCCAGCAGCCACTACTGATCATTGTGAGGGTGCAGGGACATAGTTCGTGGTGGGTGCTGGGTTGCAAGCAGTGGTCCATTGTGGCAAAGAGGCTGCCAACCCTTGGTCTACAGTGTATTGGCCCAAGTCTACTTGTCCCTGCTGCCAGCTGCATCAGCCACTTTGGCATTTCCTCAGTTTCAGCATCCTCATCCCACTCAGCAGCAGGAGGCCTGAGCACTTTCCCAAAAGCACTCATCAACCCCTGCGTCTCAGAGGTGAGCAGAGAGGCAGAATTGTCGGAAAGAGCTTTATTCTCCCTGCTAAATGGCTGGGGTTGCACGAGGAAGTTAGTGGCCGCCCTGCTGCAGCATTTATTTCCAAGTCCTTGGTCCCGCACCGATTTAGAGCCACTCACCCTATCACCCACCGGCACACAGGACAGACGCAACCGCCTCCATCACTGCCTGCTAAATCTGCACGATGGTGTTCAGGAGCAGCAGTCATCTGACTGTGCCTCTTCCCAGAGCTGTGTTTGCGTAGATGATGCTGAGTGTAAATAAAAACACATTGGCTAAGTGGTTACACCACATCAATGAAGTTACTATCTTTTTATATATGGTCACCTATGTTGATTTTTTTTTTAAGAGATGCTTAATATGCAAGAGAAAACTAATAAAACCAAGCTCAGTAAGCTAAAAGGGCTGAAGAAAGCTTGCAGATTTTAGGAAGTATGAGAGCCTGTGGCTTTCTAGAGTGGGCCGTTTGCCAGCAACTCACTGGAAAAGGGAGGGTAACGTTCTGGATTTTGGTTTCTTCTGGATGTGTGGGCACCTTTTGAAGCTCCCTTTCCTATCTCCTTGTAGTGCACTACCAGAAGATCATTCATCGTGACATCAAGCCATCCAACTTGCTCCTGGGGGATGATGGGCATGTCAAAATAGCGGATTTTGGAGTCAGCAATCAGTTTGAAGGGAGTGATGCCCAACTTTCCAGTACTGCTGGGACACCAGCCTTCATGGCTCCTGAGGCGATTTCAGATTCTGGCAAAAGCTTCAGTGGAAAGGTAGGTCTGTGCTGGTCTGCGTATCAAGACCGAGCAGGATGGGTTAAAAAAAAAGAAAGAAAGAAAGAAAAGAGGGAGGAGGGGTAGCTTTTAAACCAGAAACACGAGCCTCGCTCATGTGCCTGTGTGTTTAAAAGCCAGGACTGTTAGGGCAAATTTATTTTTCTTTTGCTGTTCAGTAAAATCCTGGGCTCCAAACTCCATTGTTACTCCAGACAAAGCTTCCAGTTATTCCTACAGGGGCTGGGACTAAATGATGTCAGATTTTGGCTCATCCTTATTTTTAGGAGGCAGAAATTCTGCTGCCTTTCTCAGCTTGAGCATTATCTTTCTGATTGAAATGAATGGGGACTGGCAGTTGGGTAAAGTCCTACTTCTTATGAATAGGAGTGGTGTAATCTGACCCAGAGGCATTAAAGTATGCTTTGTAGATATGGTGCCTTATCTATCTAATGTCATTGTTCATTATCTGTAGACTCCGGTTCTTAATCAAAAACGGTATTTTATGTCTGAGAAAATAATTGGATGCGCTAAAATATATCTAATGCTGTATCTGATTTATTAAGTACAGTTGCTTCTTTTACAGGCACTTGATGTATGGGCCATGGGAATTACCCTGTACTGCTTTGTGTATGGGAAGGTAAGATGATTGTAAAATGATTGACTTGTGTAGAAAAGCAATGCCTTGGTCATCTTCTTGACTGAGTCACGAACAGGACAATACAAGAAAGGGCCTCGTTTTGCAAACACTTGTTCTTCCTAATGGTCCTACTGAAGCCAAGGGGTAAATAAGTTAGCTTTGAGGAATAAAAATGTGTAAAATGTTATTGTGGTCCTACCTGCCCAGAGCAGCATCTATGGCAATAAAAATGGCTTTCCCAAGTATTGCCTCTATTTAGAAACAAATCACCAAAGCATGTAGAGAGAAGCACGGGCTTGATATATAGCCACTCACATGCTTAGATACCACGACACTAGTGAAGTATAGAAGAAAGAAAGCGGTGAGAATAGCCTGCTATGCAAGCAGAGTATCTTTATGGTTTTGTAGGAGCCTTATAGGATTCTCCTCCTCCCCTATCCTATAGAGCCCTACAGCTCTCACTGCCCAGATCAAATCCTGATGTAGCAATAACCAATCAGGGTAGCAAGTGGCATCACAAGTAGCTTTGTCATTCTTGAGACATGGCTTAATTAGACCAGGTTATCTTACCAGGTTTGATAAGTCCCCACTCTGTTTCTAAAATAAATTGGAGCCAAATCCTGGAGCGAGTGGGAAGGGATTCTGAACCCATCAGGGCATTGCCTCATTGTGATGGCAGCTCCCCAGATGTAGTCTTGAGAAAGAGGAAAGTAATAAAACCAGCCAGTTGTGAAGTCCTGTTTCAAGTAAACTTGCCACAGTTGACCTCAAAGTAACTAATGCACATTTATTTCCTTTCGCTGGGGCCAGGTGGCTTGGGAGCCTGGCAGCCCTTCTCCCACCAGAAGCAGGTGCTCATACTACTCTCTTTAGATCAGCTCTACGGAGGGTTGTGCGGTGTGCTACTCCCACATGCCCCCGACTTACTCTCCAGGCAAAGCAATTCAAGCACCCTTCAGTCAGTATAACAGCTCTCAGCCTGCCTCCCATGTCACTCTGGTAAGAAGCAACAGAATTGAAGCATATAGGAATCTAAGAAAAAATTCACATCTGAAACAAATGCTCACGGAGGCCATATATCCACATGGAATATGGAAAAGCAATTGCAGAAAAATATTCTGGGCATTAGGTAGGTGGTTAGTGCTTAGGAATTATAAAACTCTTCTGTCAAAAGAGTTTAAGATCTCTGGTTAAACGTAAAAAAAAACAATGCATTTAGAACCTGAGTTTTGCTTTGTTTCCTTGCCAAACGTTGTTTCACCGTCACTGATGTTGCGAACAATTAACGCAGCGCAAGGAGTGGTTGTGATAGAACAGCTGTTGCAGGAAATGCACAGTTCTGAGCTGATGTCACGGCAAAGGCATTTCCCAGCGTAACGTTTTAAAGTCTAGCTTACTTGTTCGTGATTCCAAAGGTGCTTCTTGCTGAAAAAATCCCCATTGTGGGCACACATGGTGGTGACGTACCCAGAAGAGAAGCACCACAGGGAAGATTGCACTCTTCCTGAATAGGGACTATGACTAAAGGCTTCCCAAAAAGTCTAAATAATCTGGTATGATAGGAAATACTTTGGGGACAGAGGCAGGAGGGAACAATTCCATAAGCTGAAATTGTGGCTAGAGAGAGGCCCTCCTGTGGGGGATGTGTGTGCACACGCATGCCCCCAGTACGTGGAATCTCTCCCCTTGTCCGTGGATAGTTTCTTGGAAGAAATGCATTTGCTTGGTCTTTGCACTAGGGCAGCAGCTCTCACTACTATTCATTTGGACTTTTGTTGATTTTTTTTAGGTAGTTTTTTTAAATTAAAGACTCTGCCTTAGTGATGTTTACCCATAGATCTCAAAGTGCTTTACAAAAGACCCTAGTATCATAATCTCTGTATTACAAAATGGAAACTGAGGCACCAAGGAATGCAGTGACTTGCTTGAGGTTACCACCAGGTCACTGACAGAATAAAGAGAAGAGTGCGGGTCTCCTGCTCCCCAGTACACGGCTCCGTTCTCTAGGTCGTGTGACTCTTGAATGTTTTAAATTGAATTGTGTAAGCAAGGCAACTGTGCACTTAGGAGTGGAGTTGGGGATACTTTACTTCAGATTCGGAGAAAATGTATTTCCGTTGTTTGAATGGCAAATGCTAAGTGGGGTCTGAGATGCCTGACAGCTAGAAACCCGCTGGTTTGTTTTTCAGTGCCCTTTTATAGATGAGTACATTCTGGCTCTTCATAACAAGATCAAGAACAAGCCAGTGGAGTTCCCAGAAGAGTAAGTAAACTTTACTGAGCTATTGAAAAATAAAGTGCAGTCTTCCTGTTATTAACCATGCAACATAAGTGGTACTAGGTTGCCATTGTGCTGAATAGAACAATGCAGACGAGAGATGTTTTCCAGTTTTCTGTGTCTTTTTTGTACGCTTTTGCATGAGACCATGTCATGCCTTTCTTTGAATGCTTCTGCTGCCTTCTTTTCTATCACATCAGATGTATGCCATTTGTGTCAAAGTCCTTCATAGCCCTAAACCCATCCTACCTCTCACTTCTCATTTGCAGTTAATATGCTGCTCTCCATCCTGATCGGGCAGTGGCACCCACTTCCATCACTTGCTAGATTTTCAAAGGGGCACTTTCATGCTTTGCTCACGCTGCCCTTCAGGCTTGGGAACAGCTCCCCGTGAACAGCTGCAAAATCAAGTTTTCCTCCTTTAGGTCTCTTGTTAATTCTTCCTTCTTGTAACAGCTACAAGAAACTTGACCCTGATGAGCAGAGACAGCTCCCTGTCAAGCTGACCAGTACTGTCTTGTTGTTCCCTGGTACTCCCATCTGTCTTTCTTCATCTGTTTCCTCTTGCTGTATATTTAAAATGTAACTCTGTCAGGAGTTCCTCTCTTTTGTGTGTGTGTGTGTGTATGTGTGTGTGGACAATGCCTAGCACTTCATGACAAGATGGTGCAATAATCATAATAACTGATAACTCACTGTTGACTAGATTGTCCTCTGCTTCCTTAGGACACACCTGGATTAATGCAAATTTTATTTAGCTACCTATGGATCAGTTTAAGGCCCCTTGCTCACATGGGCAATTACTCATATCAGTACCATCACTGGATTTCTTGAGTCCGTAACCACCCCCAAATATAACTGCTATGGTCTGACCATGAAAGCGAGCTCCCCCAAAGAAAGCTTGGTGGTAATATAAGTACAACATGAGTGAGTCAGGGTAGCATTGCTTTGCAGTTGCAATTTTCCCCTGCCTCAGCAGGGTAAATTAGCTGATGTTATGCTGCGACTGGTACCATGCCAGCTTGGGTACCTCTTCTTCTGTGACTTCACTGTAAACATGTCCTAACAAACCTGGCGTAGCTGATTTTGAACAGAGCACGCCTAGGTAAAAATGGATTGCTACCTTCTCTTGCAGGCCAGATGCAATTCCCAAAGAAGTGCCTGTCAAGAGGATTTAAACTGAAAGTGAGAATGGGGTTGCAGAGTTAGCTGATCCCTCAAAGCTTTAAACGAAGTTGTTAAAGACCTTGGTGCCCTCTGGAAAGCGTCCCTTTAGAAGGCCCACCCACAAGGTGGGGGAGGTTTATGAAGTCTGCAGCTAGGTTTTAACAAGGTTGATTCCCCAACATGTGCTTTGTCCTACACGTGACCCGATGAACACGTGACTGACCTGTGGGTGTGCTTTGTTTCAGCATTGCTCATGAGCAGGATTCTTCCTTGGTTCCAACGTATGTCAAAATATTTTAAACTTGGCTGGTGATTTCTGGTGCCTCAGTTAGATCTCAGCTAGAGACATCTGAAAGGGCGCCCATTGTCAAAGGCTGGATGCTCACACTCTGGTAATCAGTAGAGAGGCCACAACCATGCCTATACAGTAGTGGTTAGCAACCATTTTAGATTCAAAACACCCCCATTAGGCTCAAGGCACCCCTTGGAAAATGAAAGCTAGGAGCTGACGCTTGCATTTTGGCTATGAGAAATTAATAGAGCAATTCTTCTGTTGCAATGAACTCGGAAAGAGAACAGGTCCAAATGTTTGATGCTGTGGATTCCAATTTGAAATCGCTGGGTTTATCTTGTGAACCACGTGTAGGTGTTCACACACCTAGCAGCGCTAATATTGAGCAGCACACTGCTCAATATTGCAGACCCTGCAGCTCTCCCAAAAGGATCTCAAGGCACCCCACGGTGCCACAGCCCCCTAGCTGAGGATCATTACTGTGCAGTCTGGTTAGCCGGTTTCCTCAGTTCCCAGGGAGGAGTTTGGTTTTCCATTGCCTTTCACTTGTACGAGTTGTGTGAAACAGGCTTCCATTCTGATTCTGCTAATATTGTTCACACGTGTTGCATTCACGTTTTAAGCAGGCTATGAATGACTCCACCACTAGCATACCAGCAAAGACATCAGTCCCCATGTGCCTAGTCGGGAAGATATCTCAAAGTTAATGCCTCACATGAAAAACCTCTTTAATGTTCTGCTGCCACTAGTTACTGAGACTATTACACAGGTTCCTCCACTTCCATGGAAAGTATCGATGCTAATGATAATGTATGGCTTCCCCTCCGTCAGGAATTACTTGGCACAACTCTGTGGCCTGTGCTATGCCGGAGAACAGATTGCAACAGCATAGGTGGACCCTTCTGGCCTGACAGTCATTAGGTCTGTGTCATATAGACCCCTTCTACACGCTACAGCAACTGTGCAATTAACTGCTTAACTGTGCAGTCAAACGGAGACCAACTACACATACTGATTGCACCATAAAAGGGTGCAAAGGGTGCATCAGTTATTAAGTTAGACTTAAAAAATGTGTACTAATTTTATAGCTGGGTGCCCTAGGCAGATTAACACATGGGCACAGATGGGATGAGGGGCAGTTTGGTGTGGATGAAACTGGTGGCTGGGCTGGGCATGCACAACGCAGTGGGTTGTGGCTGCCGGGGGGTACTAGGCAGGGCGCAGGGCACAGGATGCGACTGCACCGGAGCCCTGAGAGTGACCAGAGCTACTGGGAGCAGAGCTGGGTGCCGTGCATGGCCAGGACCTGCTGATGGTGGGGCAGCCTCGGCACAGCCAGGTCCCAGCCTGTCCCTGTTGCAATCCTGCACATTGCAAGCAGACTGAGCTGTGGCGGGGCAAAGGGCCACCCCCAGAGCTCAGTCCACACCACACACACCCAGCAGGCAGTGGCTCTGCACACCCAGCACCGCCTGGCCGCAGCGCAGTGTTGTGCAGGATCCTGTGTGTCTGGCCCTGGGCTCTGCCTCTGGCTCCAGCACAGACCTGCGGGCGGGAGCGGCTGCAGCGGCTCTTGTCCTGGTCCTGAGGGCAACACGGCCTGCTCCGGCTGCTGCTTCTGCTGTGCTGGCCAGGGACAGAGCCCCCGGGTGCAGGCAGGGAGTGGGCAATGGGGAGGTGCGGGCTCAGGACCCCAATGAATTGCAATCTGCCTCTGATGAGTGGGTGCTATCCAGCTTTAATTTGCACATATAGCAGGGTCTTCCCTGTGGTTGGGGCCTCGTCAGCTGACCAGGCTCCCAGCCACAGGGGTGACCATGTCCAGCTGGGGCTGGGAGTCCCACAACTGAAGGGACTCTCAGCCCCCACGGCACCCAACAGCTGCGGGGTTTGGGGTCCCGCAGAGCAAAAAAACAACAATGAAGAAGCACAATAAAAGGTTGACCAGTTTCACTTTCCAAGTGACTTATAAAATGTTAAAAAATCAACTAAATGGTGACTAGCACCTTTGGTTTTTAAGCATAATTTAATAATTTAGCCCCTGAGCCTGTAAAACCTTCATTCATACAGTCTCGGATCTTACATTTTGCCTTCCAGAACGAATTACTCTCAAAAGCAAAAGCTTGCAGAACTCGTATTATTAATGACACAAGTATAGGCATTTAAAAATAGATGCAATTCCTATTTTGGCAGTGCAATTGAAATAAACTTATATTACAACAGCGTATGATAGTACCATGATAGCCAGTTGAAGGCTTCTATCAGCAGTTCTGTCATAAACAATTTTCAGTGATGCACATGTTTGCTCAGAGCTGGACCTCGGGAATATACAGTTTCATGTCAGGATACTCCTCTCCCCATGGAGGCTGGGCATAGTTGTAATTTCCCAACCCCCAGGCTGCATGCTGAACCCCTGCAGCTGGAAGATCGTGTCAGCTGTTTTCTCCCAGACACGAAAATGCTCCCCGTACCCTGTGGCTGGGAGATCATAGCAGCCATGGGGTGCCTCCCAGGTTCTCCATGGCTGGGAGATCACAGTCCTAGAGCTGCTGGGATCCGCAGTCTTGGCTGTGCCCCACATACAGCCAGGATTGTGAGTCCTGTCGTCTGCAGGACTTGCAGTCCTGGCAGTATGGGTCCCAGCTGAGATGGGGTCCCCTATTTGCTGGTGCAGGGGGAGCTTGGGATGGAGATCCCGGGCTCTCCTTGCACCAGCAGTAAGGTGCAATAGGATCTTACGCTGGCTCCCACAGTCACACCTCATGCCGTGCACTTGTGGCATGGCAGAAAGCATGATTGAATGGATTGTGTGTTAGATCCTATCGTGCCTTTACCTGCACATGTAGAGGGGGCCATGATTGAGCCGTGCAGGAGGTTGGAACCCGTCAAGCCAACTGAAATAGAGTTGTTGCAAGGAGAAATGCTGTTATGTGGACCCAGTGATCCCCACTTACCATAGCTGTGCCAGAGGGGCCCATCCAAGCCTGGTTCCACGCAAATGGCTCCATCTGTAATGTAAAAAAAGCCCTGCGCATAAAACACTCTGCCAGTCTGCTGTGTTTCGCCAGCTCCTGGTCTCTGTTAGCGTTCGTTAATTCCTGCATGTGCTTTCGGCTTTTTGCCACCTCGGTGCCAAGCTTGGGCAGAGAAATTTTGACCTACTTGCATTAATTATTCCCTCATTCTAATCAAAATCTAGAAATAAAATGTCACGACTTAAGAACGAACACAGGGGAATTGAAAAGTCTAATGAAACAGGCCTTGCTATAGCGCTGGGCAGTCAAGCAGGCCAAAGTGTTGCCAGCTAAGAGTCATGCATGATGTCAGTCGTTTCTAATACATTACCAGCCACATCCTGTAATAGGCTGAGCACCCCCCACCTCTCAGAAGAGCTCAGCCCCTGATATGCTTACCTTCTTTAAGTATCTGGCCACTTGTTCATGTACATATAGGACAGCTGACTTATTCTGGAAATCTGTCCACAGATGTGGTTACCGAGTAGTTCTGAGAAACTGGCCCCTATCATTAGGAGCTCTGCAGACATCAGGAGGACTGTTCAGCCAAGGCTGCAGTTTCATAAGCCGTTCCTGCATGATGTGGAGGGAAGTTAGTTTGAAAAGCACTGCGGCAAAAAAAAAAAGTTGTTTATGTTTCCTTGGCATTTGTCTCTCTGCTCTCTCGGGTCCTGGGCAGTTTGCCCATCACAGTCAGCCATCATATATTTGGGTTAGCAGTCAGCTTACAAGTGACTGTTCCCATCTGTCTCTGCAATAAGTTATTAGCATTTAATGGGCTAACTGGGGTATGCTAAGAAGCCTTTCCTTCATCCAAATGTCTCCTTCAGCAATAACTTGCTGCATGATTTATTTTGACTTCTTGGCGACCTGTTCTCCCAACCTAAAAAAAGCCATGCTGCTCATTATGTCACTGAGAAGTAGAGAAAGTTACTGTGCGTTGATTACTGTCTAAATGAAATCCATTTATTTGATAGAGTCGGTGAGAAAGAGCGAGCGAGAGATGCATTAAGCAAGAACTCATTGGACCGATTCCAGCCCAGACCTCCCACAGAACTAGCACCTATGTATTTTGGAGTGCATTTATTTTGCCATGGTTACAAAAGGCACAGATGCCTGTTGACAGCGGGTCTGCGCAAAGTCACTGTGTACTTCTTCGAGCACTAAATAAGAAACGTAACTTATTGTGCTCCTGTATTTCTGCTCCCCTTAAGCTGGAGAGCTGGAGTAAATGCTGGAATCGTGCAGCTAAAATCGTGCTCATCGTGCTAGCTACTTAAGAAACCAGGTTTAATAGGAGGCATGCCCAGGAATGATGTTGATAGATGACTAAAAAGCAAATTAGGAAGGATTCCAAGCCTAGGAATTTGAGAGCAAGGATGATTACGTGTCTGATCCTAATAGGGGGTCTAAAGTTCAGTCCATCTTTTCCTGACCTGTTGTTGGGCTGTGAAGGCAGTGTGTAGTGTTGCTAAGTCTAAAAGTTTTATGATGGACTTCACGATACCTGATGTTTTTCTGCTAGACCCAGTTCCTAGAATCATAGAAATACACGAGACTCTCCATTTTGTTTTGGCTTGTTTTTTTTAAGCAAGTTTCCAGATTTCCAGAGAATGAAAAAATGCTGGGAAATATGAATCCCAAATATCTGAAAGGCAATTTGAAAGTTATTTTTAAAAATCCATTTTTTATGTGAATTTCACGATTATTTGAGAGCTCTGATCTTTGGTTGGGGTTGACAACATTGAATATACCGAAGACAGAGAGGAAGAGAGCCCTGTTCTACATGCTTCTAACCCTGGTCAATTAGGGAACATTTATTAGCCGAGGAAAACATGAGGTACAGATACAACCTGAATACTTTCACGATGGAAAAATAGTTTCTGAGGCAAATACGTTTGTTCATGCTTACATGAACGTGCATGTCCTGGACTCTTGGAAGGCGGTTGGTTCGCTCTTTGCCACGTGTACTGCCTCCTGGACCTGCACAGATCTCTTTCGACATAGCATGTGGAAATGCTCTTATACAGATTGGGCATTTTGTTCAGGATCAATAGAAAGAATACAGCATTCATGGACATCTTGCATTCCTTGTACTCTCTTTCATTAGCTGCCTAGTTCAATTTAATACTGAACAGTAACTTACCTAGGGTTGAGCGAGTTTTTCATTGGGAGTATCTCTTATCGCTCAGCTCTTGTTATAAAAGAATCATCATTCTTCTCCTCTTTGCTCACCGCCTACAATTTCCTTGAGCCGGTAGGTTAGGAAATGGCAGTGCTCTAAAGTCGATCCTGCCTTTCTCAGTGTTTGGGGCTGATCATATTTATACTAAGGCTCTTTTAAAAATCATGTTGTCGGGTAGGGGCAGTGCTCACATAAAACCCCTTCGCGCTGTCAGAGCAGCCTGCGTGTGCAATTGCTGACTGCCAGTTGCAGAGCCGGCCGCCTCTCGGTGGCCTCTCCCCATCCCAGGAAGTGCAGTCCCTCAGGTTTCCAAGCCTTTGCTGCTTCCCATCCTCTTTTCTCACCTCTCCTGCATTTCCTCCGTTTAGGCACCTATGCTCAGCAGGACAGAGGGACTAGGCACCCTTCTTAAAACCAAAACATTGATTATTTGGAGAAGGAACATCTCTCTTATGGAAAGCTTGCCATCCCTGATAGCAAGTGAGGCAAGGCTGACCCTTTGCCAACACCCAGCGAGTCGCCATATCTCAGGCCTCATCTACAACTACCTGGTTCGGCCGGCAGAAGTTGTGCCCAGCCACCAGAGTGCATGCATTTCCATGCAGCTCTCTGCAGCTCTGCTGCTGCACCTGTCAGCCAAGCACAAAGTGCTCCCTGGGAAAGTGCCGGCTGCTGCAGGGACCACTAAAGCCATGGGAGTGTCTACAAACACCCTCTGCTAGCTGCTGGACAGTGGCAGAAACCTTGTTGCACCCAGAGCAGGTAGCACAACTCAGC
Source organism: Caiman crocodilus (assembly GCA_030014935.1). NCBI lineage: Eukaryota > Metazoa > Chordata > Crocodylia > Alligatoridae > Caiman > Caiman crocodilus. The sequence goes on along the minus strand of JAGPOW010002118.1, from coordinate 3,756,933 downwards.
TGGCAGACAGGAGGCTTCTGTCACCATGTAGGAGCTTCCTATGGAGATGTACGCAAGGGTACAGCAGTTTAAGCCACAGGTTTTGCCTTGTCTCTTAACAACTTGCAAGAGTTGCGGTGGCTGTTTTTTTGTGAGCCACGGTTTCTCTTCCTGCCGGGTGTTTTTCTGACAGCCCCTTAACTAAATCAACACGCACAGTTGGCAAACATCCTAATGATCAGGGTAACATGCGGCATTCTTAACTTAATACAGAGCAGCTCCACATCTAGCACGCCAGGGCATCCCTTGGTCTGATAGGTTTATACTGTTGGGTATATTTCCTTTTCCTGTAGGGGAGAACGGTGGGGGGAAGCATTATACTTGATTCTGACCAGTGTTTTTAATTGGTCACATTCATGGGCACAGTATTCATTCCCATGGGGAGGGGAGTATCCTGGCACGAAATTGTATATTCCTGAGCTCCAGCGCTTGGCAAACGTGCATCACTGAAAATTGTTTATGACAGACCTGCTGATAGACGCCTTCAACTGGCTATCATGGTACTATCATACGCTGTTGTAATATAAGTTTATTTCAATTGCACTGCCAAAATAGGAATCGCATCTGTTTTTAAATGCCTATACTTGTGTCATTAATAATACGAGTTCTGCAAGCTTTTGCTTTTGAGAGTAATCCATTCTGGAGGGCAAAATGTAAGATCCAAGACTGCATGAACGAAGGTTTTACGGGCTCAGGGGCTAAATTATTAAATCACGCTTAAAAACCAAAGGTGCTAGTCATCATTTAGTTGATTTTTTAACATTTTATAAGTTGCTTGGAAAGTGAAACCGGTCAACTTTTTTTCTGGTGCTTCTTCAGCCCTTTTGGCAGCCCAGTGCTAATCTGTTTTGCTTGCAAACGAATGTTAAATTTAACTGCAGCTTTCATCAGAACTCTTGGAAACATTTCAAGTAATGCAAACTGCAGTTTTATCCAGGGATTTGAATATCAAACCACCTTATTTCTCCCAACACGCTATTGCTAATAAAGATTCTGCAAGCAAAATGGTGACCGATGCGTCACTTCTACTGCCCTGTTCAAACACGGCCCTCCAGTTATGTTCCACTGTCTCAGATTCTGTTTTCGGTGATCCATGACTATAACTGATAGTACTCAGCTATCCCCAGTTAAACCTGAGCGTCCTTTCTGCCTTGCCTTTGTAAGTTATATCGGTGTAACTATGGGCAAAATGTGTAGAATCATTAGTAGGAACTATAATGAGTATGAAGGAAAGAATCCAAATCGACTTCCACTTACTAAGTTGGGCTTGCAGGGCTCACAGGTTTAGAGGGAACGTCTCTTTGTCTGTAAGGTCAACAAGTAACCGGACTGGTAGTGAAAGGCCTACATATGACTTGTTCATTAGTTACTCTTCTAACCATAAATTGGTATTTTCTTTAATCAGGCCACAAACATGTGAAGAGCTCAAGGACTTGATTCTCAAGATGCTGGAAAAAAATCCAGAAAAAAGGATAATGATCCCTGAAATCAAGGTAAGGTGGACGTGCACGTTTGGTTGAGATGATTTCATATTTCTGTCACATTTGTAGTGTGTCAAAACTGTTGCCTTGGAGGTTTATTAATTAGAAGAATTCAGTGGGTAAGCATATTCACTTTTCTACTTGTTTATAACAGTTTAATCACTGCAAGCTTTTTAAAAAAATATGAATAAAAGCTTGATGATGATAATTAAAATGGCTCAAAAGCTGGTTCCTTCTCAAACATCTCTTTCTTTCTTAGCAATTGCTAGATCAAACGTATTGGCTCTAGCAGACATCAGTGTGTGCTACAGTGACTGTGAAGGCAAATAATACATGCTAATGCTTGTTGTGCTACTTGTTATAAAGGCAGCAGAAGGATTCAGACATGTAGCACTCATTTCTAGCCACGCTACAGTTTTCTCCACAGCTTAGGAATCCAGAACAACAAATACCCACAGTAAAAAAAAGATGCTGCTTTGTATCCTCTGTATCCATGCTGCTGTGTATCCTCTGCTTACCACTAGTAAGTGCCACTACCATCCCTAGAGATGGTTCACCTGCCAAAAACTCCTGACTGCTCCAGAGAAATCCAGGAACATGCAACTCCTTCCGTTGCCGGGTACCTTGTTTCTCCCTCCCAGGCCAAAAGATATGAACTTTAAATTGTGCTGATGCCAACTGGGGTCAGCAACAAGAGGAAGCTCCCCTATGATCTGCAAATCCAGAAGAGGAGACTGTTTCTCTCCCTCCTTTCCCCACACCCCAGGACTAAGGGCAATGAGAAGGTGCTTGCTGCTCAGAAAGGTAACTGTAGAGACCCCCTCGCAATTAAATCCTATAGGCATCACACTTCAAACAACGGAGTCTCATACTGAATTCTCCTTGCAGCTGCTCTCACCTAAGTTGAGGCAGTGGAAACTCCAGTGGATGATTACTAGGGCTGTGTGAAATTTCAGCAGCTGTTTCAGAGGTGTTTCGGGCCGTTTCAGTGCCTGAAACACGAAATCTGAATCAAAACGGAAGGCTCCAAAATGAATCGGAAGGCTCCAAAACGTTTTGGAAATGTTTCGGAGTTTCGGAGCTGGGCTTGCAGGGAAACAAAAACTAAGAAGAGGGAGGGGAAAGAGCGGGGAAGGACTGCTTTGATATTGATATCTAGCTCCCGGCTCGATTTCCCAGCTGTCTAATAATTTCCCCAGCTCTTCCCAGGGAGTGTGGGCCCCCGATCTACGTGCGGGGTTTCAGCAGACTGCCGCTGCAAGCTGGGGCCAGTGGCAGCTGTTTGGCGCAGCTTGCACCAAGCTCAGGGAAGACTGCGGTGCTGCCCCTGTCTCCAGCCTGCAGCGGCAGCCTGCTGAAACCTGTCACACAGATCCGCCGCCCTCCCGCCCTGGGAAGAGCTGGGGGAAACGATCAGAGAGCTGGGGAACCAAACCGGGGGCTGGTCAATCCCTGTTGCACGACCTGGCTCTGCAGGGAGCAGAGGTCTGTGCCAGGGTCTCTTCGCCCTTCACGGCTCGACATTGGAGGGGCAGTGCAGGGTGGGCAGTGGCAGCAAGGAGACCCCTGGCATAGATCTGTGTTCCCTGGAGAACCGAGTCATGTGGCAGGGACCAGCAGGCTTGCTCGCGGCTCTGCATGGCTTCCCTGACCCGCGACCCAGCGTGACAGGGATCAGAGATCTGTGCGGGGGGTCTCCTCACCTGCACGGGGGGCAGGGGCCCTCCGCCTCCCTGAACAAGTCACCCATGGCCCTGTCCTGCTTCTGGCTGGGGCTCTGCAACACCCAGCCCCAAGCCAGGCCCGGTTGGATAGGGCTGTGCAAAGCTTCCCTTGCAGCCTGTTCGAAACAGATTCAGAGGAGATTGGGTGGAGCCAAGTCTCTGAAACAGATTCAGCCAAAATGAAACAGGACAGCGATCCGACACACCGAAGTGCATCGCTGTCCTCCAAAATGGTTGAATGAGAAACCAAATCGAAACACAGCTGTTTCGTACAGCCCTAATAATTACCTCTACATGGGAACTCTAATACAGGAACCTGTGCAGAGGATACCTGATCCAGAGCCATGCAACCTGCTCAAAGCCTAATCTAGTCACCTGAAGGCTGCATGGATATTATGGAATATAAATACCGACTGATCATACCTTCTTTTTAGGGTTGCATCCTACATGAGGCTGCTCTTTGTACAATTTTTTATGCTATTCAAAGATTTTTCTGCAAGGGGATCCTACACAGTGGCAATAAGCTGCCTGCTGTCCCTACCTCTTCAGGTCCATAGTTAGTTAAACATCTCATCTTCAGTGCTTGGACTCAGACAGCGTTGGTCCTTCATATTGTCAAGTACATAAATGTTAGTATGTTGTTAAATTCACTCCGGCAGAGACTGCAGGCACCTGCCTGACTTCTCCCTGCTAAACAGGGATTATTCTCCCTGCACCTCTGCCTTACACAGATACCTCAGCATTACCTAGCAGACCACATGCTGGCTACAGTCCCTGCTGTGGGACATGACAAAGGCAGACAGGCTTTTTGGAGCTAATTAACAGATAGCTTAATGTCCTTCCTTGGGAAAGCTGTTTAAGAAGAGCATGAACTAATGGGGAAAGGTAATGGGTTGATAAACCATGAGTTAGGGGTGATAAATATTCCCTGCTGGGCTGCTGGGGAGGTCGTTTGGGGGTGGGGATGAGGGTTTGAGGAACCCTCCCTAATAAGAGCATTTTTGCCAGGGTCTAGCCATGCCCCCCTCAGCTCAGCACTGTGGAAAGGAAGGGAGGGCTGCTCTAGCATCGCCCGCCTTCCAGCCTGAGCCACCGCAAGCATGTGCCTGAATGTTTTCAGTCCAGAGGGGATGTCTGTGTGGTTACAAGCCGGTTTTGCCTAGCCAGGTTAGACTAACCTGCAAAGATTGAATCAATTCAGGCTCAGGCTTTTTGAATGTCTGTCCCTAGCCAAGGGGTATATCCTTACCAAGGCCGTATCTCACCCTTTCCACACATACCTCCATAGTCTGGCCATATCTGGCCCCTGGTGTGCTTTGTGTGAGGTAATCAAACTATTTACTTTAGCGGTCTGGAACCCTTTGTCCCTCCACTGCCCCAGTGGCTTCTGCAAGGGAAACAGATGGCTGGAAAATAGATGTGCACCTTAAGCTCTTTCTCCTGTCTGCATATAACCCACTTTGTAATATGCCAGTGCCTAAATTGCATTGCTGTGGCTCTAACACTGATCATCCCTGAAGCACTAGGGCTGCTTACAGATGTTTAAAAACAAAACACTTTCCTTTAAACTCAGTGCGCTACCGCACTAAGCCCAGTGCATGCCCAGAAGAGGCATTAGTTGGACCCAGCTTGCCCAATGTCTGCATAGATCAGGCACTTTAGTGGGGCTTTTTTTGGCACTTTTATCCAGTAGCTGATTGACTAAGTTTCAAATAAAAGCACCAAACAGCCCCACTAAAGCACCCAATCCATACAGACACTGCAGCACTGGGTCGAACTAGCATGCTGCTACCTCTGGTAAAGCACATTTTTTGGATTTGTCTTTTTTCCCCGGCATCTATCAGCAGCCTAAAAGATTTAGCACTCCCATGAAACTAAGGAAGTTGATGCCTTATGGGACAAGCAAAGTCAGCGTGGCATTTTTACAAGCAGTTTGTTTAATGCAGAAGTGTCTCATGTATTGGGAAAGGATTTGGTAGATAGAGCTTTGTCCTGTGAGTTTAACAACCAGCCAGGTCCACGAAAACACTGGAATCCACAGGAAAGGATTTAGGACCGCCTGAGGGGCAGAGGCTCGTGCATCTCACAGAGATGTGATGCATTTTTCTCCCTTGACCATAAAATTAATGGACTGAAATTTTCCCTAATTGAAGGGAGCCGCTTTCACAGGGGCTGTTAAATACTACAGTTGGCACAAAGGAGCCTTCAATTGACTCCTAGGACATCAGGCAAAAAACAAGAGAAAGAAATTTAATACCTTGCAGCTTTTAGTCTCATTTCAAGACGTTTATAAAGAAGGAAAATGACCTCTTCTTCGAGTCCAGTACATCACTCATCATTTCTGAGAGCAGCCATGGTAACAAAGCAAATGATCTTACAAAGCCAGAGAAGAAATCATTGCACACAGCAGAACAATAGTAGTTCAACTTAGCAGCCACCTTCTGGCTCAGGGGTCAGTAGCAGACTTTTGAAAGTATTTGGGCTCCGCATATAGAAACATTGGCTAAAGAAACACATCCAGTCCTCCCACACTTCCCTTTCTCCCCCTTTCTTCCCTCTGCTTTCACTCTTCCTTATCTCTACTTGGCCTTTCATCTCTCCCCTAACATTGGTTGTAAAGTACTATAACAAGGTTATTAAAATGGTTTTGGAGCATGGATGCTAATTCTGTGCTGTATATCATCATCTGTAATTTCAAGTTGATCATCTTGATTCTTTTGTTTGCTTTTTGTATTGTGGTCTTCATACTGAAGTGTAAAAAATGACAAAATCCTTGACAATTAAAAAAAAGAAGAAGAGAAGCAGAAAAATGGAAGTGGAACAAAGGGGAACTGGGCTGAATATCTACCCACTCTCTTGTTTAAGTCTCAAAGTCTCATGCTTGGTGTTCGTAGCTATTTAGCATATATCGTTTTACAAAATTAGTTCAGAATTGCTCTTGAAAAATCAAGCAAATTGTATGGAGGAGTGGGGGGAATGAGGACATTGTTGCTTTTCAGTCACCTTGCTGCATAGATGATATATAAGTGTTGACGGGGGGCACAACCGCACGCTGCCACCGCCACCCTCAATGCTGCTGACTACTGGCTCTTGCATGGTTGCAGCCCCTTGCCCCAACACCTCACTATCAGTGCAAAAATCTGGGGGTGAGGGGGAATCCTTCCCCTCCACACTGTGCCCCCCCCCCCAATTGTCTCTGCTTTGCTGCATAGAATACAGGACATTTCTCTCCTAATGGAAATGCACACAAAACTCAGGTATTGCATAGTTATAGTCAAGTGATTTCATTTAAGGCTAATGTGTTTTGCCTCTGAAGAGGGTTGTTATAAGTACAACTAATCATCTTTGGAATACACAATTTAATTAAGTGCCATAAAGAATCTCTTTGCAAGGTCCTTGAACAGTGCTTCGGACACCTGCAGCAAACTCATTTTAACATTTTCTAGGCAATAAATGTCATTCCCAGTAAATACTGTAGACTAAATCCCCCAAGAGCTAGGCAAGCCTTGGATGCTTGGAGGTTCTTCTTATTAACAATTTTTCAGCCAGCACCTGGATAAAATATTGGTATTGGAGCCCTGTGTTTATAATGCACAATACAAGGTCCCTTGTATTATGCAGTACATTAGACCATAACTGATGCCTCCAGTGTTTGTGGCGGCACTGATTTACATGATATGATGCAGCAATGCCTACTAACTAATTACAGGCTCATCTAATAAGCTATATGGTTATTTAAACTGGGGGAGCAGAAAGCTTCCTGGCCTCGTGGAAGATGCGCCAGTAGGTGCAGCTCTCACCTTATGCTCCAAAGCCACATTGGACCACAATTTACCCCTCTGGCCTTCAGCATCTTAGGGAGAGAGGCCCCAGTCTTTGACAAGATGCTTCCTACTCTCTCTCATACGTCACGTGTAACCTCTGGCTTCTCCCCCTGCCACTGCTTTCTCTCCCAGGCTGCTGCTTAGGCAGGCTCCTGTGGATATTTTCTGATGGGTAGACAGTGGAACAGATGGAAGAAAATTGGCCCTGTTTTTCATTCACATCATATATGAAAGTGTATGCAGTGTCTAGTCAGGCAGGCATGCTGTTTGCACAGCTGCGTGACAATATTATGGAGAGGCCTCCCCATGAAACTGAGGCCCTGCTACACGTTCAAGTTAAACCTGGATGGAAACCAGCTGTTGAGTCGTTACGCGTTTTCAAGTTCTGACTTCATAGTGGATTAGCTCTTTTTATAGCCGGATAGACATTTTTATCATATGATAACTCCTGTGCATGTGTGGCTGGTCTACATTTATTATACAGTGAACCAGCTAATTATGTGATCATTACTTTGCACTTGTGGCCGGTCTTACTTTGCATGTGTGGCCAGTCTAAATTTATTGCACAGTTAACCAGCGATACATATAAAGTATAGCAGGGGCCTGAGATATTACGATAGCGCTAGGCCAGAACATCCAAAACTGAGTACCCAAAGTTGGACCTCTAAGTCTGTTTAGGTCGTTGAGTAACTGGCCTGATTTCCATAGGTACCTGTAGCTCCTGTTGGAGTCGTTAGTCGTAGGGGGTGCTCAACACCAGCCCCCCGAGTTAACCAGCCTCCCTCCTGCATGAAGTTCAGAGAAGCTTCCCTTAGCGGGGTTCTCTGCAGTCAGTTGTTCACAGCTCTCTTTGCCTTCCTTTGCTGTGCAGTTGCACCCCTGGATAACGAAACTAGGGGAAGACCCACTGCCTCTGGAAGAAGAGCACTGCACGGTGGTGGAGGTGACTGAGGAGGAGGTGAAGAACTCTGTCAAGACAATCCCAAGCTTGCCCACTGTGGTACGTACAAACTGGAGCTTTCCTGGTGTGCATGCGTCTGCCTTTGAACGCTCAACGGGGATGGGAAGTATTCGGTGCGTTGTATAAGTGTTTTGGCCGTGTAATTAAGCTGGAGTTGTTTATCCCTTTGAGCTGGGCATTTAGATCAAATGCATGACTAATGTCACAGCTCTGTAATCCATGCACACGTGAGCAGCCCCACTGAAGTCCAAGGGACTACTCAGATAAGAGCTGCAGGGTCATGCTCCAAGGTGACCATGGAAATTTTACAAATTGCCAGAGACTTAAGTAGCCCCAGTCCCAACAAGGTTACTCCCACTAGAAAGTACAAAGTAAGGGAGAGAAACAGGTTCTTGTCCGTGTTTCCTGGGCAACTGTGCATGCATATAGACAAGGCAAGAAGCTGAGCAGGGGATCAGAAAATCCAGCAGGCGAAGCTCAGAAAGTCGTTGAGTGTATGTGGCATAATCCAAAGCCTCAAAATGCATCAAGTCAGTGGGAGTCTTTCCATTGAGTTCAGTGAGTTTTGCATTAGCCTGCGTGCGCCAGTGCCAATTGTGGGAGTTGCCAATAGTGACAAAAAGTAGTGGGTTTTGGGGGAATTAGTATATACTTTCAGGTCCACATGTTGCAAAACTGAGCAAGTCGGAGCTCTAGACATGAGGCTGTAGTGTCTGCTGAATTGTATCCGCCAGAAGCAGCCTGGCTGGCTGAGCTAGAGAGCATAATTTTACAGCTTCGAGCGTGCCATCGTGATACCGGCTGAGAAATTCTGATAACTATTGAAATATCACCTGTCATCTCAGTGAAGGGCTTGCCAGAGAATCAGGAAGAATGGGAATAAAACGATGCGATGCCAGCTCGGTTGCCAACGGTCCCAGTACCATTTACTTTTCCTAACATTTCTTTATGCCCCTGTATACCACAGACTGTTAATACAGTGTTTTGTTAGTGTGCCCTTAAGATCTTGGCTGACTAGAATGGCACTGTGATTTTTTTTTTCCATTTGTTTAAGATAAGCTTCTCCCTCCGGCTTTTCTTCAGGGCTTATCTTCCCTGCAGTGTCAGTTCAAGGTGTGGTTTCAGTTGTGTCACTATCTAGATTCCCATCTACATGCCAAACTCTTTAGCTTGAGTTAAGCAGTGCTTTAAGCTGAAGCCAGCTAGCTCATCGGGGGGTATGGTTTGAAGATCAAATACTGCTGATACTAGTTCCAGCAGTGCAACGGGGAAGCAGCTGCTCCAGTTTGAATAGCCTCTCAGCAGCTAATCCACTGGCTCTGTGCAATTCACATGGGCTGCCGATTAGAATGTATTAATAATTATTAAAATTATTATTAATTAGAATGCTCGTTCACTTTCTAATTAGAACAGAGTCTGCTCCAGATTCTAATTAGAGCGCTCCAGCGTTGCCTCGCCGTCACATGTATTAAGCCCCCTTGCCCCCGTGTTTCAAAACAGCCATGGGGGCAGTTTAACTAAACCTCGCTGAATGAGCTTTAAAGTGCCCACCGGGCCACTTTTTGAAATGCAGAGGGGCTTAATACACATGACAGAAAGCTGTTTAATTAGACCGGCTGTCTGGGAACTGCTCTAATTAAAAGAGGCCCTCTCCCCACCCTCTTCTGAGCATGTATATAGGCAGCCAGGGTGTTTGGCACTGTGCATTTTAAATCCCCACAGACTAGAAGAGGACAAAATCTGAACTTGGACCTGGAGCTAAGTGTTGTGGTTAATTCCTGTTTTGGGGGGAATTCAACAAAGACTGCAAATTCAGGAGACGGTGGTGTATTGTTCAGGGGGTGTCTTATGCTGCCCAAGTGAATCTATTAAGTGGGGTGGCACTGATAGAGATTTTTGGGGCTGATACTGATAGCCGAATTTTAAGGAGGTATTTCAGCTGATACCGATCCGATTTCTGATACAGCATGGAGAACTGCGTGCAGCTGGTATGTCTGTTGTGGAAGGGGGAGGAAGAGGGGTAGGGGGGCAGATCAAGGCCTGTGTGGTGAGGGAGAGAGTAGGGCTGGGGCAGGCGCTGCTCAGCTGCGGCGGGACATGGGACAGAGCCACGGCTCATTCGGGGCAGGGAGGGAAGCTCCTGGTGCTGCATGCACCCTGGGAGGGCGCAGGAGGGGGGAGGGCGTGCAGATCTGCATGGGGCAGACTGGGGCTGGGGCCAGGGCTGGGCTAGGCTGTGCTGGGGTTGGGTGGTGACAGCAGTGCTGGGAGCGGGGCTATGGGAAGGGAGCAGCCACCCCAAAATTTACCATAGCCCCTCCAACCCCTCTCCTAACGCTACTGCTGTCTGCCATGAGTGTAGCCTGGCCCAGCCCCCACCAAGAAAAGCCTAGCGCAGCCCCAGCCCCAGCCCCACGCAGATCCAAGTCTCTGTCTCATGCCCACCCTGCCCTGGTTGGGCAGCGCCTACTCCATCCCAGTCCCTCCCTCACCACAGGATCCCGTGCCCCTTCCCTCCCCTCTCCCCTTCCACCACAACAGACTTACCAGCTGCACACAGCTCTCCACGCTGCCAGGCTGCGCTCAGTGCCTACGTGCTGTGCTGCAGCTTCACACATGCACGGGCATTTATCAGCTAAATTATCGGCCACATCAGGCTGATTTCCAATGCAGCCAATTTTCTTTATATTGGTGCTGATCCAATATTGGACTGATTGTCTCAGTGCACCTGTAATATTAAGTTCAGCTTAGCTAGTTGGGATAATTGTACTTCTTTGGCAATCTCTTGCAGTCAAGGATGATTGTCTTCCACGATTGTCTTATTTGTGGGTCTGAAGATGGCTGCTGAGGCCAATGCTGGATAGGCAGACTCTATTGCAACTTGGGCACACGTTTCCACGTGGGGTGGGTGGCTCCAGTTTCTTGATTCAATCCGTGACAGTACAGTGAACATGTGGCAGGATGGCTTCAGCGTGATCTAGCTGCCTGCGGAAAACTGGGACCCTGCAGGGCTTATACAACCACGGTGTGTTCACTGCATCATTAGCTAAGTTAGCTGGATAAAAGCTACTTCACGGTGTCTACCTGTGCTCTCCTCTCATGTTAATTGTATTGTGGGCATAGCCACAGCGGGGCATTTATAGCCATGTCACCAATCCTAGTTTGATCAAGGCGTCTCTTCACTTGTAGGAAATGAAATGTAAGGATGACAAATAGCCCATAGAGCTGTATTATGCCCTTTCCCTTCCGAAGTATACTTGCTCCATTAACTTGTAAAAACACTATTTTCATGCATAATTTAAAATCTCCAGATGTAAACAGCTTCTGGCAACCCGGTTATTGAGTATGATTCTAAATAATGCACTGGGGGGAATGATTGCATTTTTACATTCACGGCTTGTACAAAATGTTGGGTGTTTTTACCAAAGAAATAGCCTCAAAATGTCCTGTTTAATTAATCCAGATTCTTCAAAAGAGCACAGAGTTTAAATGCAGTATGCACTGGAAGGATTAATATAACTTAATTGGATCCCTGGGATATGGTCCCAAGCCTGGAGCCAGACCCAGGCACAGCATCAAGCCAGAGGCGCAGGGTATTTGCCGGTGATGTACATCAGAGCTGATCACTGCCTTCCAGCTTTCTGGGCTGCCACAGTCAGAACTTGAAGGCAAACCACAGGCATTCCCATCCAGTTTGCCTTAGGCAAGTCCTAAGAAACCGGTTAACTCCACATGCTGACACCTGAGAAACTGGAGTTACTTATATCCAGTGGCTGACATTGAGTCCATAGAGCTCTAATTTACAAAGACTTTGAGCTTGACAAAAACTTGGACTGCACGCCCATGCAGCAAGAGAGAGTAAGACCTGCGCTTGTACGCCGACACAGGCCGTCCACACCTTGAAGTCAGGCATACATGAATAAACAGGGATCAGTGCCTGATCAGGGGAGCAGAGAGAGTGTGGCAGTGGGTAGAGCATTGGCTCCACACTTACATACCTTGACTAGTGCACGAGTTGGGAATCTATTCAGCCTCCACAAGAGAAGACCAAGAGGAGATCTGGTGGCTGTCTATAAACTCACCAAGGGGGACCAGCAGAAAATAGGTGAGGCTCTGTTCTCCCAGGCACCACCTGGGATGACGAGGAGTAACAGCCACAAAATGGTTGAGAGTAGGTTCAGACTTGATATCGGGAGGCATTACTTTACGGTTAGGGCCACCAGGCTCTGAAATGGGCTCCCGGGGGGAAGTGGTGCTCTCCCCTACCTTGGGAGTCTTCAAGAGGAGGTTGGATAGATATCTGGCTGGGATATTATGATACCAGCCCAGGGCAAGGGGTCAGACTTGATCTGTTCAGGTCCCTTCCGACCCTAGAAACTACTAAACTATGAAATTATTTTATTGACATGTAGTCATAGTAAATGATATTACTTCCTTCCTGGAGCAAGTGGAAGTGTGAATGAGTAACAATTCCTTGCCCACGCTGCAGCAGTTGGGGCAATGCAGCTCTTTCCCTGACTTTACTTAGGACTGGCAAATCGCCCCACTACCTGCACCATTGCTGCCTCCCCGGGGAGGCGGGGGGAGCTTGCCCCACCGTTCCCTCCGCCAGCATCCTGCGCCACCACCGCCTCCAAGGAGCAGGGCCAGGGGGAGGCTGCTCCGTCCCCTCCATTTCCACTGTCATGGTGGCGCTCCACAGAGCACTCTGGTTGTTTCAATAAGCATTGTGATTGCCTGCCGAGAGAACCAATCAGAGTGCTCCGAGAGCGTTACAGACAGACAGACGAGCTAAACCCTGTGTGTGTGTGTGTGTGTAACTAGTGATAATGGGGTCTTGACAATGGTTTTATCACTAGGCTTGTGGAATAGATAAGAGAAGAATGCCCTTCTCATTCTACAGAAGGGGGGAAAAGGAAACGGAGAGACCACTTGGTATAAATCATCACAGCTCGACAGGATTCAGTGAAGCTAAACTAATTAAAACCAGTTGTAGATATTCCCTAGCAGGTTAAAAGGTCACAGAGGGAGTTGGTGTCAGAGCTGGAAATAGAACTGGCTTCTGGTCCTGGGATCTGGCAAGTAGAGTAGTTGTGGCCCATCCCATAAGTCTCAAATTGGTAAAGATATTCACTAAACTTTGTTTCTAATAATGGTTTGCACGCAGAGTTTTAAACTGGCTAGCCAGAAAGTCAATGCTTATGTTGAATAGAAGCCAAAGGGCTGTCATGCAGATCCCTCTAGATCAGGGCTGTCCAACTTCTAAGGCCCGTGGGTCACACGCTCTGGGGCCTGCACCAGCAGGAGCTGCATGCTACACAGGCCATGCCAGGCAAAGCTTGGCTCACGGGGCTTCTCAGACACTCCACCCACTGCACCACGTGCCCATGTGGACAACCCTCTCCACTGCTGCACTAGCAGTCCTGCCACTGCTGCACTGCATGCCCCTCACCCACCGCAGGCACAGGCACCCTCCTCCCCTGCACCCTGCCACTCCTGCTTTGCACAGGCATGATTCCTCTTTGCATCCCTGATTTTCCCCCTCTTCTCCTCCCCCACATGCAGCCCCAGACTCCTAGTTAACTGTGGCATCGATGCCTACACAGTCAGATGGATTGCAAATTGGCTGAAGGGTCGTACTCAGAAGGTAGCGGTGAACGGATCTTTTTCAACCTGGAGGGAAGTGGGCAGCGGAGTCCCCCTGGGCTCGGTCCTTGGGCCCGAGCTGTTCAATTTCTTTATTAGTGACTTGGATGATGGGGTAAAAAGCAGCCTGTTTAAATTTGCTGATGATACCAAGATTTGGGGTGAGGTGGGCATGCTACTTCTCAAGAGCACAGTGGCAGAAAGGGATCTTGGAGTCATTATTGACTCCAAGATGAACACGGGCCAACAATGCGAGGTCACAGTCAGTAGGGCTAAGACGGCCTTGTCCTTGTTGTGCATCCACAGTTGTATCTCAGGCAGGGCCAGGCAGGTGATCCTCCCCCTCTATGCGACACTGGTCAGGCCGTACATCATCCAGTTCTGGGTGCCGCACTTCAGGAGAGATGTGGACAGCATCGAGAGGGTCCAGAGGAGGCCACCCGCATGATCAGGGGGCAGCAGGGCAGGCCCTACGAAGAGAGGCTACGGGACCTGAACCTGTTCAGCCTCCACAAGAGAAGGCTGAGGGGGGACCTGGTGGCCGTCTATAAACTTACTAGGGGGGACCAGCAGGGTTTGGGAGAGACCCTGTTCCCCCTAGCAGCCCCTGGGGTAACAAGAAATAACAGCCACAAATTGTTAGAGAGTAGGTTTAGACTAGACATCAGGAAGCACTACTTCACAGTCAGGGCGGCTAGGATCTGGAACCAACTTCCAAGGGAAGTGGTGCTGGCTCCTACCCTGGGGGGCTTTAAGAGGAGGCTGGATGTCTACCTGGCTGGGGTCATTTGAGCCTGGTTTCCTCTCCCGCCCAGGCAGGGGGTCGGACTTGTTGATCTACAAAGTCCCTTCCAACTCCACTTCTATGAATCTATGAATCCTTCAGCTCCCTGTGCAGCAAGTTGCACTGCCCCAGCCCCCGGGGCACAGGGAGGAAGCAGCAGCTGGAGTGGGGGGGGGGGGGCAGAGACTCAGCTGGAGCAAGGGGTGGAACAGCAGCCAGGGAGGAGCCCAGGGGCTTCAACTTAACCCCTTGTGGCCACGTTTCCTGCCAGCCACCAGCTGGACGGCCTTACTCTAGGTCAGGAGTTGGCAGTGTTTTTGGGCAGTGACGAAAACACCCGCAACCTCAACTTGTAAGATGTTGGCATGCCAGGGGAGCAGTGAGGGGCTTGATCCTTCCGCCACAGCTCCTTCCCCACCACCTGCCCCAAGGTATGCGTACACCTGCTGCCAGCCACGAGCCAGGCTGGGGCTCCGTGGACCTTGGTGCATCTGCTTGCAGCTTCTCAGCCACCTGCCACAGCTGGCCTGGCCTCTAGGCAGGTCCTACTGCCTGCCACAGAGCCTGGGTTGCACACAACAGGCAGCGGGGAGGCTGCAAGCAGCTGCACCAGCGCCTGCGGGGCCTGGCCTCGTTTGTTAGCAGTGGCAGGTGCATGCATCCTTGAGGTGAATGTCAGGGAAGGAGCGGGGGCTGCCCTGCCAGAACAAGAATCAGGCCTCTCGTGGCTGTCCATCTGCCCAAAAGCACATATGCCAAGCAAAATGCCTTTGCGTGGCACACTCTAGCGTGCATGCTGGGAGTTGCCTACCCCTGCTCTATGTCACGTCTTGACTGGATTATTGCAAGAAGTTCTTTGGATGATTAAAGAAGCCATTGTTACTTCTAATACAGTACTTACAGCACTGGTATAAAGACAGTGATAGCTCAGTGCCATGATCTTTGCTAATGTGTTTTTCTTTTTCAAAGATTTTAGTGAAGGCCATGTTAAGGAAACGCTCCTTTGGAAACCCATTTGAGCTTCAGAGCAGAAGGGAGGAGAGGTCCATGTCTGCTCCAGGAAACCTCTTAATGTAAGTATATAACTGCCTCCTAGTGCTTAGTCTGAGTTTGGTATGACTGCTCCACTGAGAGAGGAATCAGAGAGAAAGTTTCCCCCACAATTTTCATAGAAGAAAAAAACCAAACTGAAATGTAAACCTATCAGTCGAGCTCCACCGATGTCGTTGAAGAACAATGAAACGCCTGCAGACAAACAGACAAATGTTCTGGATGTGTCTACTCCCATATTTAGGGCCAGCTCCTAAAATGTGTCATCTCAAGCTCTACAGTGGATCTCAAGCTCACCATTTTAGCCAATTAACTTGTCTTATACTGTATGTATTTTAAAGAATAATCAGTTATCAGGCTATTAAGGGATCCACCACTGAAATACAGTAACACAGTTTGTAATTTAATTCTTTGTACTATGTAAGTAGCCTCTGCTCCACTTTCTACGTACAAAAAAGTAGGAGGTCTGGAGAAGATGTCAAATGAGTCGCTCCAACATTAAAAAAGCATAAAAAAAAATAGAAGCGTGCTAATATTTCAGTGTGCCCCTGGATCTCGGTGAAATAAAACAAACTAACGTACAAAAATAATGCACACGAACTTGTGAACTTTGAGGGACACCTTTGACAGTCTGGCATGTTGGGAACCACACAGCACTGTATATAGCATACAAACATCCTGACCAAAACAGCAAATCCTTTTGTCCTAAAACTCCACTCGGCTGATTCCCAAGGGCGGCGATCATTTTTATACGTTCTTTGGAAAAAGAATTGGAAGAATCCTTTTGAGGAGTTTTGAGACTGCTCAAATCCCACTGAAGCCCGTGGGAATTGCAGGTGCTCAGCATATCTGAGAATTTGGCCTTAGTGAATACAAAAATGTACCAGGCTCTCTGGTTTCTAATGCCAGTCTCCTGCAGTCCGCTGATTTTTCAGAATCTACAAGCTGACATTTTCAATCTAGGCTGGCAAATGAGATGTCATCCAAAGACTTGTCTAGAAGACAGAATTCATAGCCCACAAGCACGTCCAGGGGGACACGTCTCAAGAGCATTTCAGTTGTAGTCACTTTACCAGCTTAGCAAGAGGAGCTCATCTTCACCTGACGTCTCTCTCAGACCATCACCTTCCATTCCTTTCACCCATCACTAATTTGACATATGCCATTGCAACTGTCACCCGTATTTTTGCAATAGTTCCTTTCCAGTGACAGTCCTTGCTTTAGGATATTGGAATTTCTACCAAACCTAAATTAAAATGCCAACTACCGTTCACAAAGTCCAGCATATTTCAATTAGGTGAAGCCCGCTATTCGTTCAAGTCCTGCCCTAAATGGCATATCAGAATTTGCTCTTGTCTTCATCGGTGTACAATAAGTTTCGCTGAAACTGCCAACATAGATCAAACCATTGGTCCATCTGATTTATCTGTGGACATGATAAGTGTGTAAGATGAAGGTGGAAGAAACCCCTGGAGAGTCGGTCGTGAAGTGCCCTGCCAGCAGGCAAGTTTCTTTTTGCCTTCTATCGCTTAGTGGCTGGCCTCTGCCCTGAAGCATGAGTTTATATTTCTTCCACCAATAAATGTTTAGTCTATCTAGTATGACTCTGAAAGTTTGAAATAGTTGTATTGCAGATGTGGGATCTTTTTTTTTTTTAATTTTACTAAGCTTCAGTGACAGACTGTATACCTGTCTCATGTCTTCTTTTATTTGTCTCCTCTCTAAACTTACCAGTACCTGTCTTTTCAATCTCGTCTTATATGGAAGCCTTTAATGATTTTCATCCCCTGTGTCTGAAATTCATCTCTTTAATAGTCACTTGTGTCAGATTTTGTCAACCAATTCTCCTTTATCCACACCTGCTTTGGTTTGCTTACTACGCTTGATTTACAGTAATGCACGGATGGAGTTGAAGCCAGTCTGGGGATGGTTTATGCCCTGAATTTTAAAAGTTTATATCTCTTGTATTGGGGTGAAATGTTTATCTTAACTAACAAAACCTTTGTCTATGCAAACACTATTCGCTGCACTTAATTTTTGGCTGTCAGCTAACGTAGCATCATGTACCTTAAGGAGACTATCCTCCAGGCTCAGAGTGCGACAGTCCCCGAGAGAAAAAAGAGGGGTAAGAGTGCTCTGAAACCCCCATGGCTCAGCAAAGGCATTCGAGAATGCCTGAGGGCCAAAAGGGAGGTGTACACGCGCCGGAAGAGAGGGGCTATCACCGAGGAGGAATACTCCTTCTTGGCCCGTGAGTGTAGGAAGGCCAAGGCTGGGGTGGAGCTCAGGCTAGCCACCAGGATTAAGGACACCAAAAAATCCTTCTTCAAATACATTGGAAGTAAGAAGTGGGCACCAGGTAATGTAGGGCCCCTGTTAGACTCAAATGGTAATCTTGTGGCTATGCCAGATGAGAGAGCCAACATTTTTAACAAGATCTTTGCCTCTGTTTTCTTGGACAGGGACCAGGACAGCTCTCCCTCCACAGGTAGGGGCAGTCTTGAGGATAGCACTGCCAGGCCTCAGGTCTGCAGAGAAGTAGTTAGGGATCTTCTGGAAAGGCTGGATGTTTTTAAATCTGCATCCATCCATGCGTGTTGAGGGAGGTGGCGGGGGTCATCGCTGTGTCTTTGGCCCAGCTGTACGAGCGATCGTGGTCCACGGGCCAGGTGCCTGGAGATTGGGAACTAGCTAATGTGGTCCCCATCTATAAGAAAGGGAGAAAGGAAGACCCAGGAAACTATAGGCCCATAAGCTTCACATCAGTCTTGGGGAAAATCCTTGAAAAAATTATCAAGGAGCACATCTGTGAGGGGCCGGCAGGGGAGCTCATGCCCAGGGGAAATCAACATGGGTTCATCAAAGGCAGGTTCTGCCAGACCAACCTGATGGCCTTTTATGACCAGGTCACTAAATTTCTGGATGATGGTGTCGCTATGGATGTAGTCTTTCTGGACTTCAAGAAGGCCTTTGGCACTGTCTCTCATCCCATTCTCATTAATAAACTGAGCAACGGTGGCATTGATGCCTACACAGTTGGATGAGTCAAAAATTGGCTGTTGGGTTGCACCCAGAGAGTGGTGGTGGACAGGTCGTACTTGACCTGGCAGGATGTGAACAGTGGGGTCCGCCAGGGCTCAGTCATGGGGCCTACACTGTTCAACGTCTTCATCAGTGACTTGAACGAAGGGGTGGAAAACACGTTGTCCAAGTTTGCCGATGACACCAAGATGCGGGGAGAGGTAGGCACACTCAAAGGGAGAGAGAGGCTGCAGTTACACTTAGACAGACTACAGTAGTGGGCAGATGGTAATAGGATGGGCTTCAATGTGGATAAGTGCAGGGTGCTGCACCTGGGGAGAAGGAATCCACAACATACATACAGGCTGGGGAGCTCCCCCCTTGAGAGCACAGAGGTGGAAAGGGATCTTGGAGTCATTATTGACTCCAAGACGAACATAAGCCGCCAATGCCAGACCACAGCCAACCACACCTTGTCGTGCATCCAAAGATGCATCTGAAGCCGGTCCAGAGAGGTGATACTCCCCCTCTATGAGACACTGGTCTGGCCTCAATTAGAGTACTGCTCCCAATTCTGGGTACCGCACTTTAAGAAGGATGTGGCCTGCCTTGGGTTCAGAGTCGGGCCACCTGCTTGGTTGGAGGGCAACAGGACAGGCCCTATGAGGAGAGGCTGAACGTGTTCAGCCTCAGCAAGCAGAGGCTGAGGCGGGGATTTGGTTGCTGCCTACAGACTCATTAGGGAAGATCAGCAGGAAATAGGAAGGGCCCTGTTCCCCCCAGCAGCAGCTGGGGCAACGAGGAACAGTGGCCAGAAGCTGCTGGAGAATAGGTTCAGGTTAGAGATTAGGAGGCACTGCTTCACTGTTAGGGTGGCTAGGATCTGGAACCACTTTCCTAGGGAAGTGGTCCTCGCTCCTACCTTGGGTAAATTCAAAAAGAGGTTGGATGAACACCTGTCTGGGGGCATGTGATCCCAGCATGTGCTCCAGCCAGTGGCGGGGGGTCAGACTAGATGATCTGTTCAGGTCCCTTCTGACCCCAAACTACTATGAAGCTATGAAACTATGAAATCAACATTTCTGGCAGTAATGATCAATTAACCGAAATGCATGCAAAAACAGAACTTCATGGACCTGGGTCAGGATCTTCCTAATTAAAGCTAGGGAAGTCAACACATCAGCTAGTCTTTCTTTCATACAGTTATATATATAATCACTGTAAACAGAGGGTTATAAATCTGGATTTTTCTTTTTATATTTTGTAAAGGCTAGACTAGGACAATCTAACGTTGGTGACTTCAGCTTCTTTCATGGCTTTTACTTCACTACTTTTCAGAGCATAGGGAAGCAAAGTTAGTAAATGCTGCTTGCTCTATAAAAGCTACCTCATTGTTCTATGTGAATTATGTCTTGATTCCTCTGTACATCTGCAAAGAGAAACTGCTTGATGTTAAACCCATGCTTCATAGCATCCTATTCTTAATCAGTAGTGAATTGTTCTATATCAAATCACCTGTAATCGAAGCTAAATGAAATATAAGTGTTATGGATAGAGCCAGGTAAATTAAGCTTGTAGGATTTAAAGCATGTAGGAACAAACAGAAGTAAGTAATATTGTTACAGTAGAAGAGAGTGGCGTTGCAAAGTAATGAGAATACTAGCCCTGATCCCATGAAGCCTGTATGCAGATGTTTAAATTCAGATCAGCGGCATTACTTGCATGGCCCTTTGCAAGCTCAGGACCAGAGCACAGAGCACCTCTCAGGAGCCGTCCCAAAACACCATCTTGTACATTGCTTCAGAGTTCACATTCAAGGAGAGTGTGGCACAGGTCAGAATAGCTTCATTGATGCCCGTGGAGCTCCAGCAGTCACACAGGCGAGGGCTCTGGCCCTCTCAACTTTTCAAGCAAATTCATGTAGTGAACGATAGGAACCACACAAAGATAACGTGACAGAGATGTTACGTCACAGTTTGGCTGAGCTCTCCGTTATGCGCTCTCCACTATCTACCACTTGTCTTCATTGCATACAGCACTGGCAGGGAAGCAGTCCTGTTATGCAATTGACTGTGAACTGCTGTCTCTCTTTTATCTTAGCCAATACCTATAGGAGCATTTGGTTTATTAAACAAAATTATACTTTTCACCAGTGTACCTAAAATAAGTTATATCCAGTGATGTGTGCAATTCATCTATATGTGTAGGGCTCTCCTTTTAAGATTGTAACTGTTCTGACCTAATCAGTCAGGCTGCAGAAAAATTGATTTTGTCCTTTTGGCAGGGTCTACTTTTGAACTTCTAGTCTTGTGAAAGTGTTGCAGGATCTCAAATGGCCAGTTACACCCGGGACTTTGGATTTACAAATTGTTGAAAAGGCCATGCCCTTTGCTGCATGGTGCCCTCTACAGCCGCACTGTAGAGGTCCAGTAGTTACCGAGAAAGATCTGCTAACGAAAGTAGCAAGTACACAGGGTGATGATAAGTACATCTCCTCCCCACTGGCTCTAGCTCTGATCTCCATATTTAAGCAGAACTGGCATTAACATTAAATACTTGAAAATAAGGCCTATTCCCTTCAGTAGAATTACGTGCATTTTGCACCATCCAAGAATGTGCAGTTATCTACAGAAAATGAAAATTCAACTCTGTCACCTCTATTACGTTAAAGGTAGGATTTCTATTACATTAGTGAAGCAAGCAAAGTAATGCCAACAGCACTGTTTTTCCACCCCGCTGTCTGAACGGCCTTTGAAGTATGATAAATCTTCCATTGCAATGTTGCATTTAGTTCCAATTACAGGGGGGAAAATGATTTTCTCATTCCCAGAGAGTAAAAAAGAAAAAGTAATTAGAAAACTTTCCCAATTTCACATTCAATTTGTTTAATTAGTCTGCTTATAAAATAGTTTGAATTTTTCTGAACCACACGCGGTGGGTGTTGCTTGAAGCAACTTGCATCTGTGCCTATGTCAAGAATTTCCTTTGCAGTAAGCTGTCTGACAGCTGAGTTGGCTTTTCAGTATCTGCTGCCTAATTAATACTTCTGAAAATGGATCTGCCCTTTCAAAAATGAGAAAGAAAGGATTTTTTTTGGTTGGAGGATGGAAACCTCCTGGCTTAATTTCTTTCTTAATTTCTTCATGCTCTTTCCATTACCTGCTTGCAATCTGCCAGGCTCTGTTCTTGGAAGTGCTCAGTGAAGAAGCTGAATAGGCAAAATGCTTTGCAGTAGCAGGAGGCTTTTCATATCTGTCAAACCTTTTCTTCCGGTAGAGGACACTTGTAAGTCATCAGTGCTTTAAAATAGGGAGGATAGTTCTTTCATTGCTGCAAGAGAGGCTTTAAAAATCCTTTTCTGCTTATTATTTATTTCTTAATTAAGATGCATAGAAATATTCACAAGCCACCTATTCAAAATCCAAGGCTTAGTTGCTTATTTTTGAAACTGAATGGAGCTAAAATGAAGATTCCTGCTTCTAAGAACACTACGTATACATCTGTCTCATACAAAAGTACCGCTCTGCACCTACAGACAGCGCTTAACTGCAGCTGCAGATCACAAAACACTTCTTGTTTCCTACTCCAGCCCCTTTATGCTGCTCCAGCTCAAAGACAGCGTCCTGGAATCTGGGTAGTTCAGCACTGGTGTAAAGCCAGGTTTTGCTGCTCTCCAGGCTGCGCCTTCTCTGCAGATGATCTCAGGAGACGCAGCAATAAATCTGGCCCTTTCATCCTATGTGCTGTGAGCAAAGTTCAGCCCTGGAGCTGCGCTGGAGAGGAATTGGGTCTTTTGTTTTACAATTTCCCAGTCACAGATTTTCTTTAGAATCCCACCTGTTCAGCCCTCATCGTGTATGTGATAATTGTTGTTCTTATAATGCATTATTCCCCCCACGCCACCCCATTCCAGATTTCCATTATCGATTCGGCCACAGTTTTGCTGCATTTATTGCTTTAATTCATGCCTAGTACTGTGTGCCAAATTCCTTGAAATACTTTGACAGAACCAGTTTACTTTTACTTTACTAGCTGCTGAAGGAATGAAATATGTTTTTCAGCTCCGCTGTACCTGTTGTCATTCCTCTTTGTTATTTACAGGGCTTGAGCTTGCTCCCCCGGAGATCAGTAGGGATCTGGGTTTTCCATTCACCATGGAAAAATGCAGATTTTTCTCATTTTAAGGAGAAAAATGCAAATGTTCTCCTTTAAAGGAGAAAAACGTGGGAAATCACGGTTTTCCTCTTGCAAGCTGGCAGAGTCCCAGCCTGGAAGGGGCCGAGGGGGCACGTCAGGCAGGCAGGGGACACCACGTGCAAGTGTGAGCTCCTGCAGCTCCCCGCAGGTAAGTCTAAGGGGGGTGGTGGGGTGGGGATTGAGCCCCCCATAATTAGGGAGGGTTGGAGTTGGGCAGGCCCAGCTGAGCTGGTGCGTGGGGCTTGGGGTCTGGGGAGGGAATGTGCAGCAGAAGGGCTCAGCTGGGAAGAGGGATGGAGCCACGGGTGACTCGTGTAGGGGGCAGTGGGAGGGTTAGTTCCCCACCACTGCATGCACTCCTGGGGTGGTGCATGGGGGGTATGTGCCCCCCCAGATTTGTGTGCAGGGCAGGGGCAGATGCAGGCTGCCCACTGCAGGCTTGGGGATTTCTGCCCTGCTGCCCCTTCCCCCTCCTCGGGACCCCACCGCCCAGTGAATGGGACCTGGCGTGGCAGGGCAGATTGGGGTGGGGAGGCTCAGTGCCACCGCCAAAGCCCCATGCCACCATGGCGAGGTGCTCCCTGCCCACCCGGTAGCAGAGAGGGGCACAACTCTGCCCCGCCATGCCCTCTGTTACCAGGCTGGCGGGGGATGCCTCACCACAGCAGCACATGGTCCTGGTGGCAGCACTGCGCCTCCCCATCCGCTCTGCCCTGCCGTGCCGGGCACAGTCACTGGGCTGCAGAGGCGCCGGTGGGGGGGGGCACAAGGTAAGGAAAGGAGCCCTGAGCCCAGAGTGGGCAGCCTGTACCTGTCGGCCCCCTGCCCCCCACCCCCAGGCTCTGCTCCAGCCGTGCCACCCATGGGGAACGGGGAGCTGAGATCCACTCCGCTCCATCTGCAGCAGCTGCTGTCCCCCACGGGTGGCAGCCAGGGCTTGGGTGCTGCTGGAGCGGGCAGGAGGCTGTGGACCCAGGTCCCTGACCCTGTAGCCCTGGCAGGGTAATAAGAGGCAAAGCGATTGATCAGTAAGATTTAGCAAATGGCTACAAACTCATAAAACAGAGCAGCTTTTCAGGTGCCAGTCAGTCAGATCCAGCATCTGCAGCAGCGACCGTTGTTCCCGTTTGGTGGCTGTGTGGTAGACTATCCATCCGGTCCTGGGCCTCTTGTCAACAAGTCTGTGTCTTAAAGAGCGCAGCTGGCACGTTGGCTGACGTTCCAGCGGAGCCGAGCCGAGGACTGAGTGACCCAGCTCCCAGCCCAGGAACAGCGCTCTCTGAGTCACGGCTAAGGCATGTCGTTCAGGGGGTGTTGGTGAGGCACTCACTGCTTGGCTGCCTCTGTTTTGGGTTGAGAAAAAATGTAAGATGTTGATTTAGCATCATTTTTTATCAAAGTTTTAAAATGCAACCCAGTGGCAATTGCAATCTATATTTGACTATGAGAAGGAAATGGTTTAGGGTTAAAGGTTATGTCTTAATTTCTCAAACTGTATGTGTTCAGGCCAGTCCTATAGCATTGGTGTGGCTCTTTGCACCTCTGTGTATGCACATGCATGTTTGACTAACTAATACTTATGCACTGTTAGCATAGGAAATCACTGCCAAGGGAATACCCCGCAAATATACTCTTTGTTACAAAACAAGAGAGTGTGTTCTTGAAAGCTACAGCTTATATTGTGACAGGTAAGTGTTGTGGTATAGTCTGTCAAATGGCCTACAGAATAACTCTGACAGGAGATTTCATCATGGGAAAACCACGCTTGGTAGGAAGATTTCACATTATGTTACTCAAAGGGCACCATGTACAAAAGTTTCCATCAGCTGCTCAGTGGGCCGAGCTCTGCAGGAGCACTCAGCAATTCGTGCTCGTAGTAATTAAAAACATTACCTGTTGAAGGGATGTCCTCGTGCTGTGGATGGAGTCTCGCATCCCATAAGGGGCTAAATCTCTTGAACTTTTGTGGGTTTTGGTAGGGGTTTCATGTGACAGCATCAAACAATTATTTCCCTTGTGGTTTTTCATTTGTTCTGTAGACTATTAGCAAACACTGCTGACTAACGCCACGCTCCATTTCATATCATGTACTGGGCTTCATAAAACACAGAAGTAAAAGCTCATTTGCCTTCTGCTGGCATCTTCATTACTGTTTTCTTCCTTTGTCTCATTGTTTGTTCTCAGGGGCAGGTTCCTCTTAAACTCATCTGTGTATTTACATCCGTCTTTAAGGTAACTTGGTATTTGTGTTTCCCGTGGGTGCAGTAGTCCCTTCCTCAGTCTTCATGATTTGTGTGTTGTTAAGACCATAAAATTCTGTCCTTCCTTCCTATAGGAGCAATTGTGTTACAGTCATTTCTTGTGTGTGACACTAATGTTCGTTCTCTAAGCCACTATTTTCTTCTTGTTTGTTTTTCTCTCTCTGTCTGCCCTTGGGGAGCGGGGAGGGCTGAAGGATATGTGTTGAATGTGAGAGAGACAGGCTCTAACACCCACAGAATTTGTGAATCTAAATTTTGCAACTTGGGCCCTTCTTCAATAGCAGTGATGCTCAATCTTCTGACCCCAGGGGCCCGGTGAGTGACATGGAGCCCAGGCCACGGACCAGATCTTGTAGGCAAGGCCAGTCGGAGGGCCAGATCCAGTATGGGGGTCTGAAAGCTGCAGCCATGAGTTATGCCACAGCCCCCCTACCCCATTTCCAGATCCATGGGGAGCCCCACAGGCCAGGTTCAGCCTGCAGACTGGCAGCTGTGCACCATTATTCAATAGTAAAAGTTTATGAAAGGTAAAGGGAGTTGGCTAGGATCAAACATGCTGCAAGCAGTTCTGCTAATACCTGTGCTCTTCAAGTTTCTGGGACACGGGTGTTATGGGTGACCCGTATCCCTGTGCGTGCCTGGCTTCCTGTGATCAGAGGCCTGCTGAAGAATGCCTTTCATTCGAAAGCTTGTCTAACTTTATCTCAGCTGCATAGCTGGTCCAATAAAAGACATCACCCTGCCTCTCACGTATTACAGAGAAAGGCATTTCAGTGTCTGTTTAAGGCGGCTGTCGCTGGCCATTTTGCAGCACTGATATTTCTCGAGTTTCAAGCAAGGAGTAAGCTCTGTTGGTGCAAAGAGAGGGCTTCTTGTTAATAGATTGTGTTTGCACTCCTATAACTGCAGCATTGACTGGCCAGAGAATAATTGAGCTGGAGGACATTGCCAGTGTGGACAAAGCCTGTGGTCTGGAAACCATAGCCCAGCCTGGAGCAAATGCCACCTCATGGCAGCCAGGCCTTTTTTAAATTGTGTAACAAATGGCACGGATCTTCCCGCAGAACATGCTGTGCAATTTGAAAACAATGAAATAATGCGGATAATGTGAACTGTTGAAGGCCGCTTACAAACCAGCCTCAAGGTGAAACCCCACTGTGCTCAGCTAGCTAACGGTGTAGTTACTCTGCCAGGAATTTGAGGGATCTGGTTGCAGGTGAACGCTTGGGAATAAATTCTGAGTCTGCAACTTCTGTTGTGAACAGTTGCATTATTAGGGAGATGGTTGTTTGTCTAAGTGTTCATTTATCATTGTAAGATTCAATGAATGACGCCAGCTTAATTCACTTCTCTCCACAAGAAGACATTGGAAGGATTCTTCCAAATACTGGACAGGAACACGCATGGAGTAAGAATTGGTATGGCACTTTCACTACCATTTGGGTTTCAACGCCATACGTTGTTTGAGAGAATGAACAGGAGAAACTTCCGATGTAAGACGCAGTCGTTTCTACTTCAGATATTTGTGCACAGGTCCAAGGAGGTTAATGGGACATTTATCTATGT
The DNA here is from genome assembly GCA_030014935.1 of Caiman crocodilus. Lineage (NCBI taxonomy): Eukaryota > Metazoa > Chordata > Crocodylia > Alligatoridae > Caiman > Caiman crocodilus. The sequence goes on along the minus strand of JAGPOW010002118.1, from coordinate 3,730,379 downwards.
GATGACACCAAGGGCCAAGCTCTGAATATGTCGATTTTTCAGCATTCAAACTGTGGTTCTGGTTGTGGAACTTCAGGGAATCCCTCCCTACTTCTGCACCCGGAGACGGTAAAAGTATGTAATAAAGCACAAAGTCTGCCGTTAGCCTGAGAGTCTTTGTTTCATCCATGGCTTCTTGTTGAGCCCAAACGGTATCATATGTATATTTTTCCAGTAAAGGCATGACCGGGGCTTATCTGCTGGGAATCTGTCCTGCTCCCATCTGTAAGGGTCTACTCTTGCAGCGCAGAACCTTCCTCCAGTTTCAAACAAAGAATAAGCTCCATCCGTGCAAAGAGGAGGTTTCTTATCTATGCCTAGTGTTTGCACTGCTGCATGTGCAGGAACGACAGGCCAGAGAATACTGGAAGTGGAGTCAGTCGCTAGTGCAGACAAAGCCTGAATTTTGGAAAGACTAGCTCAAGCTGGAGCACGTGCCTGGCCCCTGACAGGCAGACTTGAGTGATGCAGTCAAGTCCCGGTAAGAGAGATGAGGGCATTGTTTTGAAACATTTTTTCTTTAAATAGATGGGACCCAATTCTCTGCTCAGGTAACCAGGCACAATTTGCAGTAGTTGCCTTCCCATTAAGTTTCACCTGCATTTCCAAGTGAAGTCAGTGGGAGTAGTAAATGAATCTTGGCCCACCCTGAATGATGAGATGAGTACCAGTTAGTTGCGAGTTCTTATTAGCTGACAGGGCAGAGACAACAAGTGTTTGGGCTGAACTTGGGACTAGGAACAAAACCTTCTGACTCGATTGTGCATTGTTTCTTGGCCTCTCTGCCGTACTTCTACTGTCTGTAAAATGTGGGTCATTGTGTTACAAAAATTTTCTAAAACTGTTCGGTTTCACTCTTAGCATTATTGTGCATGTCTGGAGAAGCGAGGTAAGGAGCGGGGCTTTGATAACAGCCTTCAAATACCTGACGAGTCGTCCTAGAGGGGATGGAGATGGGCTTTTCTTTCTGACCATAGGGGGCACATCTAGGAGCAATTGCCTCAAGCTGCAGCAAAGGAAATTTGTGTTGGAGAATAGACAGAATTTTCTGGCTACGTGCGTGGTCTGGCACTGGAACCGGCTGCCTGGAAGAACTGGGGTATCTCCATCCTTGGAGCTTGCTGCGAGAGAGACGGTTGGGCTAGGACGGTGTAGTCAGGGACAATTCTGTCTTGAGCAGGGGGCCGGACTAGTTGACCTTGTGAGGTTCCTTCCAGCCCTTCTTCCCTATGATTATTATTACTATTACTAGCAAAGATCTGAACAGTGTAGCTTCTTGGATAGCCATTATAGCCAGGGCTTATCAGCCTGCTAATGGAAAAAATAACCCATGTTATAGTAAGTATCTTAAGGAGAGCTTTTCCGTTTAATTTTAGACATCAGAGCATGAACCCGGCTGTCCTATATGAACTGTATCAGTCGTGTCAGTTTATGCTGCGTTGAGCTCATTTCCTGTCCTGGAGATTACATTTCCTTTAATACTAAAAGTATACAGACAGGTATCCTCTACTGAGAATTAAGGGAGCTGTTTAATCTGATGCATCAAATTGCAGGCAGTAGCAGACAGTAGGAAATGATAGAAGGCTCTCTGTAAGTAGTAAGGCTGCGTCTGTTGTTGAATTATGTTCTTGCCATCCAGCCGTGCAGATGTGCTCATATTGTATCTGATACTGGGACCTCCTTTCCTGTTCAAGGCAAGAAAGCATTTAAAGAGGGTCACGACAATACCTGAATGAACTCGTATCAGCCACCCAAGACTGATGTATTACTAAGCATCTCAGAGCCAGGCCTGAGAATACACTGGGAAATGATTGATTGCCTTTATTCAAGGTCAGGTTTCTCGCCAGGGTGTGACGGCACACTGGAGGAAAGGAATGTGTTTAATTGCAACCAGTTTCCTTTTTGTTCCCCTATTTGAAAAAAATGCCTCAGCCTGCTTTTCTCGCAACTTCAGACTCGAAGGTTTGATTCTAATTTGCCCACGGGACTGTCCCTAAGGGGGTGTAATCAGCCTGTGCCAGGCCAGTGGGACGGCAGGGGCAGGGCTGCAGCACTCAGCTCAGCGCTCACTGGCTGTGGGGCTGGGCCAGGAGCAGGGCCAGGCCTGGGAGAGCTGGGCAGCATGGGCTGCAGAGTAGGATGGAGGTGGCAGCCCTGGTGCTGGTGCTGAGGATGCTGCTGTTGGTACAGCCCACCCCAGGGCACGCTGGGTGGGGGATGCCCTTGCAGCAGGGGGGCCCAAGCCCAGCTGAGCCATGGTGCCCAGTGCCCGGCAGCCTCACAGGAGGTTGTTAACTAATCTGAGAGTTGACTTAGAGTCTAAAATTTTTAGACCAGAGATTCTCAACGAGGGTGCTGCAGGCCCCTGGGGTGCCATAAGATCCCATTAAGGGTGGCACACCACACCACATCACCTGGCCCCTGCGTGAGGTGGTAGAAGTAGAAGCGTTCCTTCTAACAGGGCACGTCTACACGTTGCCATACAGCGACATTGCTATGCTTTAGAGCGTGTTTAGATTTTGCTGCTACATTGCACTGAAATGGAGTGCACCACTACAGAGACATAGCTGCCATAGCTGCTGGGTAGGATGGGAAACCAGTTGCGTGAGATGCTGGTCCCCGTTGCAAGTGAAATTACAGTGCCCATTGCAACACTGATGAGATTTGCATTGGCCTTCAGGCGGAGGGTAGCTTCCATTTCCAATTGCACTTGAGAAAACAAAGTGCAGCTGTCAAGCCATAAAACAGAGTGAGAAAATTAGACTTAAACCAAGTAAGCTCCTAAATCTTGCTGCGTCTCTCTAAATCTGTTTTGGACAACTAAATATCATGTCCTAGTGATACAGAAGGAGGACCTAAGGGCATTCTGGCAAAGGAGTGAGCTATGTTGTCATCGTACAAAGGCTTAGGATACTTAAGATCAGTCAGTGAACTGATGCTGATGCATTCACCTTTAATTACTTGTATGGCATCCTTTTTAATGAATCACAGCTTCGGTTTTCTGTTGCATCTTGCCTAGTTATTGATGTTATTGGTTTGCATTGCCTTTCAGCGAAAACGTCGCTGATTTTTATTTTTATGGTGGAAAAATTGCCTACACTCTGTTTATTTCTTTTCTAATGCATTCATATAGAAAGCAGGGGAGCAAAGAAGCAGTGAAGGACCCTGAATTACCGGATGTCTGTGAAGATGAAGCCACTTCCTGAAGCCATGTGCATGTCCTGGGCTGGTCATTCACCTGCCACTGCTGTTGTAACCATTGCATTATTGTGTTGCACATGTACTGCTGTCATGAACCGAAGTTTGTGACCTGCAAAGCAAAACCAGAAGTTGAAAGGAGGAGGCGAGCAGCAAGAACAAACAACGTGAGTTCTTTGGAAACCGCTCACTCTTCGAACCCTGTCTCGTACGACTGGCTGGTTTCTGTGTATATATTCAACATGTGCCTCATTCACCATTTGTGCTTCAACATATATTGTGCAGTCTTCATCGTCTGGTATCTTGACCAATGAATGTGTTTTTATTTATAATTCAAGGAACCAAATTGTATCTGATTAGGGCACTTACCATTAAGATATATTTTTGCATTGTGTACTCAAAGTATCTGACCAAAAGACTGGTAGTAACCAAGGGCATTTATAGACGTGCTCCAGGAGGTGATGGGGACACTTTAATTAGTGTAGCTGCAAGAACCACGCTAATTAAAAGCGCCGGGTGC